>PVLA01005866.1:0-136281 GCA_004027455.1 Hydrochoerus hydrochaeris
TGGCAGATCAAGAAACTTGGAGGGAAACAACCCCTACAAATGGCCCATGTAATGATGTGTGAGCCAACTGCCCTGAGATACTGGACAGGCAGCCAGAGATGGGCAACTGGGACACATATGTTACGCCACCGGCCGCCTAAGACAGGCACAGGACCAATTGCTGTCCTGCAGGCCCATGACGGGTAAGGCCTGGTTGGGTCCATATGAAGAGTCCTTGACCTAAGACAGGCGCTGTCCTCACAGGGCCTGCCATACTCTTATAAAGTGATAAGGGAGGAGATGTAGGCAGCAGCATGATAGCTTCATGGCTGCCGCTCCATCTCTCCCTCCTGTGGGCGTCCAGTGCGTCGGCCTACATTTCCCAGGATCCTCTCACCCCACCCAGGAAATGACAGCGACCCATCCGTAACTTCCCGCCCCCACTTCTTTATAAGCCAGGAGCATTGTTCAATAAAATGAGGTTTGATTGGGAAACTTCAACTTGCCTCCGTCTCTCTTCACCCTGCCCCCACCCCGTTTTCCTTCCTCTAGGGGAAAACCCATGCATTGGTCGGATCACCTCATGGCTTCCAAGAAATAGAAAGATAGACAAAGAACCAGGAAGGGAGGTATGTCCTCCAAAGGCATATCCCCAGTGGCACACCTCTTCCAACCATGGCTCATCTCATAGTAGCACATTTGCTAATGAACTAACTCATAAATGGATCAATCCATTAGTGAGTATAGTACTCCCATGATCCAATCACCTTCCAAAAGCCCCATCTCTCAACACATAAGACTTGGGGTGGGGAGGCATTCTAGATCTAAACCACAGCAGCGCTATTGAAGAAAGCAAGGATTTTCCCTTAAAGTGTCCCAAAATGGGTCACCTGGATGCCTCCTGGACAGCTCACTCATTCACCAGATGCAGATTAATCAGGAAGATGCTATCTGGGATGAAGCCATACTCTGGAAACAAGGCAACACGAAGGAGCTGATTCCAAGGCTCTATGCTGACCATATTATCCTCAGCCTTCAGCTATGGTGCCATTCAGCTCATCTCAGCTCTGTTGCCACTTTATTCAGGTCACTTCTTTAAAAAGGACTCCAGAAGTTGGAGTGGTAGCTCAGTAGTAAGGGCTTGCTTGGCATGGATAAAGCCCTGGTTCGAATCCCAGTATGGTTAAAAAGAAGAAAACAATGAGGTGACTTTTGGTAGTTCATCACAGTGACTCTAACAATGATGGAGACCTGTGCCAGTGAGTCAGGTGGTCTGAGCTAAGATCTAGAAGAATGCAACACTTGGAGAAAAGAGGTCTCTATTGCCCTGCCTTCTGCATCTCACTCTCCACTTAGACAAGGTTGGAGATGGCCACAGTTGGTCTAAGGATCAACTCACACTTGTCTAGAGGTTGTGCTAGGGGGCTGAAAATCATGGAGCATATATTTGGTACATAGCACATGTCCAAATTCTTCACTGATATCAGCCACTGAATTCTCACATTGTCCTGTCAGTGGCAATGACAGAACCTGGACATATAGACTAGAAAGAGCTAAAACACTGGAACACAAGCTTAGCACACAAGAGAGCCAGAGAAAGGCTGTGACCCAATCTCAGGAGCTGGCCACAACCACTCTGCATGGGATGGTGCTCAACAGAACCATTGTGTGGTCACAGAAGGCAGTGATGGCTGTGGACAGAGCTGCAGTTATTCCTCAGTCATTTCTCTCAAACCTTTGAATTTGGCCAGTGGTCCCCAATTGCTCACTGAATATCTCCAGGGGGATCTCACATAAGAATATCCAAGTCTGTACCTTGACTGTAGACATGTTACTCGCCCATCCTCACCAAACGGCACCTCCACTCATTTACTTCCTCAGGCTGAGAACCTTCAGGTCTCATGTACAACTCTTGGGCATATTCTGCCCATTCTGCATCCAAATTCATCCCCAAGTTCTCTTCTTCCCACACCTGCACTGGTAACACCTATGTCAGAATGCCACTACCACTTGCGTGGAGGAACTGCAGCACCTTGACCTTCTTACCCTCACCAAGACATCCCCCTTAGCAGTCAGATGGTCTCTTACAATGACAAAACAGACTGTGATGCACCTATCTGAAGTCCTACAACATTTCTCTTACCCCCATCATAAGACCCCAGTTTTTACTCATGGCCAACAAGTTCCACATTCCTTCTCAACCTTATCAGGTCCCCTCTTTCCCTAACTGATGTGGCCCAAGTACACTGGCCTTTTACTGTCCTTAAACATATCTGGTTACTTCTCACACTGGCTGTTCCACTTCACTCTCTTGGATTTCTATTCTCCTGGAGCTCTTCTCCACCTGTTATTCTTTATTTTATTTTAAAAAGAATAAAACCAAGCAAAATAAAACAAAATAAATCTGGGAGAAGACAAGATGGCCAATCAGTGAGCAACAAAATACAAAGCCTCCTGGGAGAAACAACTCATACACCAGAATAAAACACGCTGGAGAGACCTAGACAGAGGGAAATGGATCCTCTTGACACAGGAAGAAATTAAAACATAAAAAAGCTCATCAAATACTTTAGGACTACAACTGAAACAGCTGAAAATTATGGGACACAGCATTTTCACAGTGACCCGCCAAATGTGCACCAGCTTAAATCTGCAGCGGCTGGCAGAGCCGCCCAAACTCGTTCCTGTCGCCACTCACAGGAAGCAGCAACATTGAGGTCGGGGGTTGGTGGGCCCAGCGGGCAGCGGAGAGTGGAGCCAGTGGAGAGACATTCATTGGTCCACAGTCAGTGCTGGGAGTGGGACCCCCCAACATCGGGGGGGCCTGACCGAATGGGTGATGTGTTGGAGTCGGGCAAGAGGAGCCTGAACTGGGAGTGACAGTGACTTCAGTTAGTTGCTCCCTCCCCAGAGCAGATTTGTGGGGTTTGCTTGGACTGGGCCACGCCCCTGGCAGGGACCCAATGAACCATTCCAAATCAATTCCCTGCACCTAGCACACACTAACTGGGTGAAAGGTCCCTGAAGTTTGGTTGGCCCAGTGGGGAGGGGCAGGCAGAAGAGGGCAGAGTTCACTAACCAGTGTGCTTCTGAGGAACCGTGGCCAAAAGGGAAGGGGGCTGGGACCTACACTGTAACCTGTGTGGAGGAAGCCAAGGCCATGACAGGAGAGAGAGGTGGGAGGAGGCCCCCAGCCCAAAACCCTGAGAAGACTGAACCAGGAGAAGGAAAAACAAGGGAGACTGAGTGCGGCAATCACACAACATCAGACATGGCTTCAATGGACATTAAGAAATATCTTCAGGACCTTATAGACAAGCTCAAAACTGAAATATTAAATCAGGTAAAGCATTATATGAGTAGAGTAATAAAAGAAATGCTCTCAGGAAGCATCTCTCAGGATGATACAGATGGAAGAAGGGAGGAACACAAAAAAAGGAGAGAAACAAAAAGGGAGGAACAGAAAAAGGAGATAAAGACTATAAACAAAATATAAAATACATGAAGCAGATTCCAAGAGACTATCAGGAAATTAAAAACTCCATTGAAATCTGGCAAAATGCCTTAAAAGAAACTAAGGATAGACTATCAAAACTTGAAAACAAGTTGGCAGTGTGTGACCGTGAAAGGAAAGATCTCTTAAAAATAACAAGGAAACAGGCAGTAACAATACAAAGGCTAGAAAATGACAAGAGAATCTACAATTTAAGAATAAGAAATGTGAATGAAGAAGCAGGAATACATACAAGTGAATTACAAAGGCTATTCACAGAAATAATTAAGGAAAACTTCCCAAGCATGGGAAAAGAAAATGACATTTGGTTGTGTGAGACATACAGCACCCCAGCCACCTACAACCAAAACAGATCTACACCCAGATATATAATAATCAAGATGCCAGAAATTCAATATAAAAAAAGAACATTAAAAGCTATCAGAGAAAAGAAACAGATTACCTATAAAGGTAAGCCCATCAGAATCACAGCTGACTTCTCAGCACAGACCATCAGATCAAGAAGAGCTTGGAGTGAAGTCTTCCAAGCCCTGAAAGTGAATAACCTCCAGCCCAGAGTGATGTACCCTGCAAAACTGTCACTAGAAGTTGATGGAAAAACAAGATGCTTCCATGACAAAGAGGAACTGGGCAAGTTTGTGACCACCAATCCAACCCTGCAGAGAATACTGAAGGACATTCTAGAGAGGGAGAAAAAAAAATACCAGGATTTTGGGAACAGTGGCAGAAAGGTCTCAGTGAGTGGGGCAGGCAGTAGAATGAAGAAGAAAAGTAGACAAACAAAGGCAGAAAAATAGCATTGCAGAAATGAGGCAGAGAACGATAACTAGAATCTCTGACATAGATGGCCTTGATGCACTATATTGTTAATAGTGCACCAGGATTTAAAACCCACATTACTCACACTACTCTGCTTAGATGTATTATGTTCTGTTCCTGTCATTCTACCTGTACTAGATTTGAGGGCACAGACAACAATCCCGAAAATAACAGGATATAGTATGGTAATCATCCTTAATTTTCTATTAACTTAATCTAAAGCTCTGTAAAATCTACATTGTTTTACCATGATTGATCATAATCGAATCTGGTTTGTTGGATTGCTTTTTTGTATCAATAGATTTTATTCAAAGCTGTTATGATTGATAGTATCAAGTCTGAGAGTATAGGCAACTGCACTTAAGATGACAGGATCCACTAGAATATCCACTATGGTTTGATTATTACCTACCTTTGAAGTTTTATACTGTCTACAATGTTTTATTTTTACTACTATTAGTATTTACTGATATACTCAATTATACTGCTATATTCAATTATGCCTGATGATATAGACATTCTATTGAGGATAATAGGAAACAACACAGTAATCATTGTAGATCACCTTGTACTATGGTTTTATACTACTTTTTGGTTTCATGTTTTTATAGGAATTTGTTTTGTTTTGTCTTGCTAAGTTTTGTTTTTCCCTCTAATGCAGAAAGTATAAAAATACATGCAGAGATTCATGCATGTGTAGCTGTTTACACTCTCACTGCCTGACTATCTACTTTGTATGCTTTAGTTTTGTAACTTGAGCAACTATTTCTAAGAGCACAATATGTAATTTATCAACTAGTGATTTCTTATTGTTTATCTTTTCTTTTTTTTTTTTTTTTTGGAATTCTGTATTACCTCTACCCTTTACATGCTTTTGTTTCTCTTTAAATTAAAAAAAAATGAGTCTTCAAATCCTCAGACATGATATTTATTTAGGTATTATTTACTTTATCTCAGTAAGATTTTAAAGCTTTAAGTTTATAGAAATACATGTAGAGACTCATGCATGCATAGCTGTTTACAGTCTCACTGTTTGAATATCTACTTTGTATGGTTTAATTTTGTAACTTGAACAACTATTTCTAAGAGGACAATATGTAATTTATCAACTAGTGATTTCTTACTGTTTATCTTTTTTTTAAAAATTCTGTACTATCTCTACCCTTTACATGTTTTTTCTCTTTAAATAAAAAAAAGAAATAAAGGTACATGAATAATAGAATAGGAAAATAAAATATTCAGAGTGAATGGGGGAAAAAACAGAATAAATCCAATCAAAACAAACCAGTGTAAGTGACACAGGACTTCAAAACAATAGGAAATCAGAAATGGTTACCATAATGCCTACTGTTGTCTTCAAAATACTTTCAGATACCTTCAGACATCTTACATAGTAAAAATAAAACAAAACAGAAAAGACAAGAACTAATGAATGCAATAAAGGACTTCAAAACAAGATAAGAGTAGATCCAAAATGGCTACCATAATATATCTTGTTACCTTTCAAATAGCCATTGGATATAATCCTAATCCCAAAATCAAACAAAACAAACTGGATTAAAACCCAACCCCACAAAACAATGAAATGATACAGGATTTCAAAACAAGATGATAGTTAATTAACAATGGCTACCACCTTCAAAAGGAGATCCCCCATAGATGCTACATTGCATATTGCTATCCTCTGAATAGATGATTAGAATACCAGCTTTAGACCTACAAAGTCAGTGAAACACTAAACACTACAAGCATTAAATTGCATTTTACCTCAATAGCTATCATCACAGCCTGTGTTTCTCCAGATCAGCTAGTCACTTATGGCAGGGTGGGGGATGGCTTTCCTTGTTTCCCAGCCCATGCACTGGAAGGGGCTGGCATCTGGTTCTCCCATGCATGGTGCAAATTTGCAGGAAGGACTCACTTCTTGGTGACTTCTTGTTCTATTCCTCCACAGTCTGTGAATGGTGCTGACTCAAGGGAAAAGGCTGGTGTCTGACTGTCCCCTCCATCTGTTAAATCTTTGCATTACATCTCATTGCCTTCAGGGTCTATGATCCTTTGATTTGCTCATTTACTGGTCCATGTATGACTTTCTCACTAGACTGTGAACTCAATGAGGGCACCCATGAAATACAGTAAGGGCTCCAAAACTACAGTACCCAGGAAAGGAAAAGTAGGGGGAAAACAGGAAGAAGAGAGAAGGAAAAGAAGGAGGAGAAAGTAGACCTAGTAATACTCAGAGACTATGAACTCTCCACCAGACACTCTGTGTTTCTGCTCAAGAAGTGCTCAAGTAGACATTTGATTTCAAGTTTATAGCCTGTAAACTCAGAGTTGCTTCTACAGGAGGTAGAATATCTATGCAACAGAACTTAACTGGGAAATGCTCCAAGTTCCTTGAAAGGAGAAACCATGGCTCACTTATTCTTACACCTTTGGCATCTGCACAGAACCCAGCCCTAAAAACATTCCACAAATGTTTCATGAAGAATTTGAATAGCATTTGAAATAGAAATGGCAAATTTCTTTTGCCTGAAAGAAACCTAAGAAAGTCTTGCCTCAGTATCCCCATTAAATGTGGTAAGCAGTTCTTATCTTCCCTTCTGCAGAACTGCTGTCACCATGAGGAAGCTACCTGATTGGCCTCCCTCAGTAGCTCTGTTTTTGCCACATCTGCAGCTCTGATCTGTCCAGGTGAAACCACTGGCTCAGCCATCTCTGGCCAGAACATATACATCCTTAACTGTGCACATTCTGCAGTAGGACATCTAAGGATCTTTCTTAACTCACAGAAAATATCCCAGGGGCTCCTAATTAAAACCAAAACTGCAATTATAGTAGTGCCAAAGCAAATGCACATGGTGCCACTTAAAAGAACAGATTTACAAGGTGTTAACAATTCCAAAGACAGCTCTGCCATACCACGAGGTGCTACAAATCATAAAAATTAAAACAAATGAATCTTTGGGGTTCAAGATACTATACCAGTGAGGCCTGAGGCATGATTCTAAGAAACTTAGGAAGATCATTTGAAACACACTATGTTCTCACCATGGGGTCCTTGTATTTTCTATTTCCCCTACTTCTTCCCTAATTCAGGTCTTCACACACACATCACCTGTTGAGAGATACCTTCCTCAATTGTGAGTCTGTACTCTGCCATAGTTTTCTTCAGAATATTTATTATCATCTGATACTATATACTTGCCTATACAGAAACTACAGCTCAATATTATTTTTATAAATTTAAAACATACATGTACAGAATTTTATGATTTTGGGGGAGTACATATATACCAAAGAGACATCATACAATCTAGAGTGGGTGCTTCCTTAGGACAGGGCCGGGAGATGAGATAGGAAATATAAATATTGATACAAAAAAAGGAAGAGAGAGAGAAGACAAGATGGCTGATCAGTGTGCAACAAAATACAAAGCCTCCTGGGAGAAACAACTCATTTGCCAGAATAAAACACCCTGGATAGACCCAGACAGAGGGAGATGGATCCTCTTGACACAGGAAGAAATTAAACTGTAAAAAAGCTTGTCAAATACTTGGGATTACAACTGAAACAACTAAAAATTATGGGACACAGTGTTTTCATTCATGGCGACCCGCCAAGTTTGCAAAGGCCTGAATCCACACTGGCCAGCAGAGCAGCCCAAACTCGTTCCTGCCACCACTCACAGGAAGCATAGCAGCACTGAAGTCCGGGGTTGATGAGCCCAACAGAGAGCAGAGCCAATGAAGGGACTTTCATTAATCCATGGTCAGTGCTGGGAATGAGACCCTCTCCCCTCATGAGAAGTGCATGACCAAATGGGCAATATGTTGGAATCGGGCAGGAAGAGCCTGAACTGGGAGAGACAGTGACTTTAGTTGGTTCCTCCATCCCAAGACCAGATTTGTGGGATTTGCTTGGACTGGGCTGTGTCCCTGGCTGGGACCCAATGAGCCTTCCCAAATCGATTCCTTGTGCCTAAGCACACATTAACCAGGTGAACACACCTGAAGTTTGGCTGGCCCACTGGGGAGGGGCAGGCAAACACAGCCGCTGCTTACACCTCAGTGACAAGAGCAGGCAGGATAGGGCAGAGGTCCCTCGCCAGTGCGCTTCGGAGGTAACATGGCCAACAGGGAAGTGGGCTGGGACCTACACTGTAACCTGTGTGGAGGAAGCCAAGGCCATGACAGGAGAGAGAGGTGGGAGGAGGCCCCCAGCCCAAAACCCTGAGAGCACTGATCCAGGAGAGGGAAAAACAAGGGAGACTGAGGGCAGCAAATACACATTAGACATGGCTTCAATGGACATTAAGAGATATCTTCGGGACATTGTAGACAAGCTCAAAACTGAAATATTAAATCAGGTAAAGCATTATATGAGTAGAGTAATAAAAGAAATGCTCTCAGGAAGCATCTCTCAGGATGATACAGATGGAAGAAGGGAGGAACACAAAAAAAGGAGAGAAACAAAAAGGGAGGAACACAGAAAAAGGAGATAAAGAATATAAAGAAAATATAGAATACATGAAGCAGATTCAAAGAGACGACCAGGAAATTAAAAACTCCACTGAAAGCTGGCAAAATGCCTTAAAAGAAACTAAGGATAGACTATCAAAACTTGAAAACAAGTTTGCAATGTGTGATCATGAAAGGAAAGATCTCTTAAAAATAAAAAGGAAACAGGCAGTAACAATACAAAAGCTAGAAGGTGACAAGAGAATCCACAATTTAAGAATAAGAAACGTGAACAAAGAAGCAGGAACACATACAGGCGAATTACAAAGGCTATTCACAGAAATAATTAAGGAAAACTTCCCAGGTATGGGAAAAGAAAATGACATTTGGTTGTGTGAGGCATACAAAACCCCAGCCACCTGCAACCAAAGCAGATCTACACCCAGACATATAATAATCAAGATACCAGAAATCCAATATAAAGACAGAATATTAAAAGCTGTCCGAGAAAAGAAACAGATTACCTATAAAGGTAAACCCATCAGAATCACAGCTGACTTCTCAACACAAACCATCAGATCAAGAAGAGCTTGGAGTGAAGACTTCCAAGCCCTAAAAGAAAATAACCTCCAGCCCAGATTGATGTACCCTGCAAAGCTGTCACTAGAAATTAATGGAGAAATAAGATGCTTCCATGACAAAGAGGAACTGGGGGAATTTGTGACCACCAATCCAACCCTACAGAGAATACTGAAGGACATTCTAGAGAGAGAAAAAAAAATATCAGGATTTTAGGAACAGTGGCAGAAAGGCCTCAATGAGTGGGGCAGGCAGTAGAATGAAGAAGAAAAGTAGACAAACAAAGGCAGAAAAATAGCATAGCAGAAATGAGGCACAGAAGGATAACTAGAATCTCTAACATAGATGGCCTTGATACATTATATTGTTAATAGTGCACCAGGATTTAAAGCCTACCTTACTCACACTACTCTGCTTAGATGTGTTATATTCTGTTCCTGTCATTCTACCTGTAGTAGATTTGAGGGCACAGACAGCAATCCCAAAAATAACAGGATATAGTATGGTAATCATCCTTAATTTCCTATTAACTTAATCTAAAGCTCTGTAAAACCTACACTGTTTTACCATGACTGATTGTAATCAAATCTGGTTTTTTGGATCACTGTTTTGTATTGATAGATTTTATTCAAAGCTGTTATGATTGATTGTATCAAGTCTGAGAGTATAGGCAACTGCACTTAAGATGACAGGATCCACTAGAATATCCACTATGATTTGATTTTTACCTGCTTTTGAAGTTTTATACTGTCTACAATGTTTTATTTTTGCTAATATTGTTATTTACTGCTTTACTCAATTATACTGCTATATTCAATTATGCCTGATGATACAGACATTCTACTGAAGACAATAAGAAACAACACAGTAATCATTGTGGATCGCCTTGTATTGTGGTTTTATACGACTTTTTGGTTTCATGTTTTTATAGGAATTTGTTTTGCTTTGTCTTGCTAAGTTTTGTTTTTCCCTCTAATGCGGAAAGGATAGAAATACATGCAGAGATTCATGCATGTGTAGCTGTTTACTCTCTCACTGTTTGACTATCTACTTTGTATGCTTTAATTTTGTAACTTGAACAACTATTTCTTGCAGGACAACATGTAATTTATTAACTAGTGATTTCTTATTATTTATCTTTTTTTGGAATTCTGTATTATCTCTAGCCTTTACATGCTTTTGTTTCTCTTTAAATAAAAAATTAAAAAGGAAGAGAAAAATAAATTAGAAAAATTATACACCCTGATGACAATAGTTATCAAAGACTTGAGAAGCATAATAAATTTGAATTTATCCTCCTATTCCTCTACTTCTCCCTGAAGTTCTGTGCTTTGGAATAATTTTCTTTTGGCTTATGGAACTCAATTTATGCTTTTATTTTAATGTAAAACTATGATGAATGCTTAAAGCACCCTATTATCTAAAAACATCTATTTCTTTCATTTTTGAAAATATTTTCACTGGATGAAGAATTCTAGGTTAGCATGCATTTTCTTTCAGCATTTTATGTATGGTATTTCATTGCCGTCTGGCTTTCATCATTTCTGCTGAGGAGTCTGCTCAGTCTCACTGTTGTTCTTTTGTATGCAATGAATCATTTACCTCTTGCTACTTTTAAAATGTGTCTTTGCTATTGCTGTTCAGCAGTCTTACTATCATGCTCCAATGCATAACAGTCTTTGAGTTTATCCTGCTTAGATTTGCAGAGCTTTTTGAATCTGTGAGTTGATATCTTTCACCAGTTTTAGAAAAATTCACAGCCCTATTTCTGTGAATATTGTTTATGTCCTATTTTCTCATCTCCTTTCCTTCTAGGATTTAAAATATGTATATATTTGTATCTTTTTAGTAATTATATATAAGTCATATGCTTGTTTTTTCTATATTTTTTTCCACCTGCTTCTGTTTGGCCATTTGATTTTAAGTTCCATAATCCACCCTGCTATTATGTCTTATTTGCATTAGTCCAATCTAATGGATTTCTAATTTCAGTTACTATATTTTGCATTGTAGTGCTACTATTCAATTCTTTTTTACATGGATTCCAGTTCTTTGTGTTTTCAACTGTGTTATACATATTTGTATTTCTTCAACACATTAATGTGAGTCTTTTTAAATCACTGTTGTGTATCTGTTTCAATCATATATTGTATTCTCATTTTCAGATATGTAGTTTTCATTATGACATGACTAATATTGTAATCAAGTACCACTCATTATGTACAATGTAGAGATTCCAGATGACACATTTCTCCAAAAAAGATTTTCCCTCTGCTAGGCAGAGAATGGAACTTTTTTGTTTAATCCAGCCAATGACTTGCTGAGTCAAGATGGTATAATCACCCTGCACTATGGTTTGCTGAGTAGTGCTGCTGAGAGGTACCATGAACTTTTAAGAGGAGGGGACCTAGTGGGAGATCCTTAAATCATTGGAAGTGTGCCCCAAAAAGGGATTATGGAATACCCCTCCACCTCATTGTGGTTCAAGATATGACTCTATCCTCTGACACATACTATCCCCATGATTTACTGTCATCCAACCTCACCAGATACCAGTGAGGTTTGCCCAACCTTGGACTTCAAACTCCCAAACTGTAAAATAAATAAACTTTTTCTCTTTGTAAATTGCCTCTGCTACTTTGTTGTAGTAATGTAATCCTGCCTAATATACCCTGAGAAGATCTGTCTCCCTCTAGTTCTGTCAGTCACACTGGACTCTTCTCAGAGGCTTTGTGTTTCAGCTCATAACCTCTTGTAGCACATGACTATGCCTCACAAAGTCTCCTGAGAAACCACTGGTGGGTGCTAGAATCCCCAAATCTTCCAGAGACTCCTGTGGCTTCTCCCACAGTGATCCCCTGCTACAGAAAGCCTGTATTCTCCACATTCTGTTTTTGCTTCTAGATGGCAAAGTAGATGGCAAAAAAGTGTCTGCATAGTTCAGTTCCCTCCTGTACTGTTCATTTTTTCTTCAAATATAGCATATTGTATATTTTTCCAGTCCATGCTACCAGACATCATTACCATATTTCTACAGTCAGTTCACACTTCCATTCTCCTAGGCAAGTATTTCACACTTGCTCTCCCTTCCTCAAATCTTTCTTTTTTTCTTAAATAATGAAAATTTGTTGTCTCACAGTCTTAAAGGCTAAAAGTCTGGAATTGAGAGGTTGGTATTATAGTCAGGGTTATAAGCAAACAGTTTAATACAGGACACATAATTTATATAATTATTTATAATAGTCACCCCAAGAGTCAAACACAAAAAGTATAGGAAATCTGTCCACACACTAAAGACCCAAAAAAAATCCAGCTGAGGGCCCAGATCCCACAGCAATGTCCCAGATCCTACAGCAATGTCCTGCATGAGTCCAATTGAAGATCTAGAGCCCACAACAATCTCTCAAAGTTTCATGGACCTGCAAAGGTCAGTGGCAGAAGTTAGAAAGTCTGTGACAGCAAGATGAAGTATCTGTGCCAGCAGGTTGAGAGTTCTGCACTAGAACCAGGAACGACTCTCAAGGTGAAGACCAGAGCTCCCCTCAAAAAGTACCACAGCCATCCACAATAACAGCAAGGTCCTCAGCTCCTCCAATGATGAGAATAGCCAGCATGACAAGCTTCTCCTGGAGACTGAACAGCACAGCATCTTCCCCTCCAGAGCGAGGAAGCAGTGAAGACCAGAGCTCCCCCAAGTGAATCGCAGCCATTCTCAGTGACAACAAGATCCTGAGCTGCTCTGATGATGATAACAGTCATGTTCATATCAGAAATAAAGCTCGACAAGCTCCTCCAGAAGAACAAATGGCAACAGGAGAAACAACAACACCTCTCCCTCTCCAGTTCTCTTTTTTATTTTGGCAACAATCCTATTCACACAGCACCACACTGACTCAGTTCAACTGATAGTACAAATTGACCACCAATTGTCAATCCACCACACTTGACAAGGTTGATTCTTTCTGAGAGCTTTGTGGAAGTCTTCTGTTCTGGACCTGTCTCCTTGTCTTGTGGAAAGCTGTCTTTTCCTCATGCCTCTTTACAATATCTTCCTTCAGGTTTGTGTGTTTCTATCCAGAATTTTTTTGATCAGTATATGTTTATAATACATAAGTTATGCTCATATTGGGGCATCGGTATATGTATGTACCATTTTTAGTTCCTTTATGTACGATACCTTCCCTATCTGCAAAATGTCTGATTTTTGTTTCCCACTATCATTCCTTTATTTTGCTCTTTTATTTACTTATATTTTAGGTTTATCATATAAGATAAATCATGTGCTATTTTACATCCTATGTCTGATTAATTCTCTTAACACAATGATCTCAAGTTCCATCCATTTGCCTGCAAATAACACAATTTCATTCTTCCTTATGGCTAAATAATAGTAACAATATGGCTTAAATATATATATATATATATTCTATTTAAGTGTGTAGGAGTGATAACCATACTTCTAAGTTCTTGCTGGATTGTGGAACAGATCTGTTTGCAGTCTCACTGCTTGAATGTCTAGTTTGTATGCTCTAATTTTGTAACTTGAACAATTATATCTAAAAGGACAATATTTAATTTATCAACCAGTGATCTTACTATTTATCTTTTTTTTGAAATTCTGTAATATTTCTACCTTTTTCTTTTTTCTCTTTAAATAAAATATATATATATAACTATATATATACATATATATATAACTATATATATATATATATATATATATATATATATATATTCTATTTTCTTTATCCATTCATCTGCTGATAGGCACCTAGGCTGTTTCCAGAGCTTAACTTCTGTAAATTGCTATGAATATGGGGGAAGTAGGATATATATATATATATATATATATATATATATATATATATATATCCCTTGCACTGAGCTTGCACTGAGCTACATTGAATACATACAAGTCCCTTTTTGCAATCATTTTTAAGATAGGACCTCATTAAGAGACCCAGGCTAGGCTTGAATATTTTATCCTGCTTCAGTCTCTCAACATGCTGGATTACAGGTATGTGCCACATGCCCATATTTCCAGTTTTCCATGTGTTTATCAGAAAGAAGCCCATTGTACACTGAGTAGCATGTTCGTGCATCACAGTCCAAACCTACTTTACAGACACATCTTTCTGAAATGCTTTCATCATCTGTAAGTAGGTTATGCTCCCTTTTGTTATTTTCTATAATTTTGTAAGGTATTTGACCTTGATTCTTTTCTGAAGCTTGTTTCTGTGTTAGTTTATGTGAACATTTAGATAGTGTCTATTTATTTACTCATTTGTTTATTTATTATTTATTTTGGTACTGGGAGAAAACTCAGGACCTTGTGCTTGCCAGGCACATGCTATGCCACTGAGCCATATTCCCAGCCCAAGATAGTGTCTATTTAGAATTAGCTCACTCTTGGGGGAGCTCTTCCAGATTTTTATCACCTCATTTTGTTGTTTTTTTGCAGTTGTCAAAAATACAGGAGCTTGGCCCTTGAAATGCTCTGGAGCTATCCCGTACCCACTTCCCATCAGAACTGCCATCTGGCTCAGTTTTGAGCATGTTCTAGCTCTTTGTGATTGATCCTATTTTGGAGTTTGTCAGACATAGATTGCTGACTTCAGCTGTTTCTGGTGCAGACTTGGTATAACACTAACTTGTGGCTATTGATAGATTTCCCCATAGTATGGTTCTACTTGGGATTAAAGGGAACAATACCTTGTGATTTTGTTTCATTGTAAATGTTGGCCATGAGTTTCTGATTTGCTGTCCCTCTGTTCTGTTTTTACATCGAAGTTTTGGAAGATCCATACATTATGCTTCTGCCATTATTGTCATCACCACAGAATGTCCCAAGAAATTTTAAATTTAGGTTGAATCTATTCAAACCCAGATCTCCTCTATTAGGCTATATAGTGGATATCAAAACTAGCAGTGGTTGCTGCTGTTGCTTTTACAAATTTGGTGTTTATATAACTGTAGATGTTGATGTGGAGAGGTTAATAGTATCTTAGTAATACGGTGCTTGAAGATTGTGCCCCACTGAGGTTGAGGGCAAGGTTAGGCAATTCAGGTGAGTGCAGACTTAAAGGTGAGAAAAATTGTTCAAGCCAAACTTTGGCAATTGGACAGGTCCGCCAGATGGGCTGCCTAAGATCCCTTCTGGAATTCAGGCTTAGAGGTTGGTTCCTTTTATGTGATGACTCTGGATTATGATTTGGAACCAGGAGGGCTCAGCTCTCTCTTCCTTGTCACCTTAACTATACCCCTGCCCTTTCCAGGTTTGACTCAATCTATCCTCTGTATCTAGATATATCTAAGTGAAGTGAAATCAATTTGTGGTGGATCTAACTTGTTTGGAAATGAACACAGCTCATCTTTGCCCTGCCCTACTCCCTCCAAATTATCCTCATCCAGTTTAGCAACATGCCAATAAGGGATCCCCCAAACTGTCTGAGAAATACAGGTACCATGTCACCACTCTGAGTAGGAACACATTTCTCCCAAAAATCTTGGAAAGACATGGCTTGAGTGATACTTTGTCATGTCTGTTGTAGGAAATTAGTACACTCAGAGGTCTTGCAGATCATGACTTGCAAACCCACAAACCACAGGGCCTGGCAGGTAACATACATGGGGGAAGTTATCTGTTGTCCAAGAACACACAGACATTCCAGGAGGCTCTGACCCACTGTTACAGGCTGAGAAGCACTGATTATAAATATACATTAAGGAATTAATGTGAATATTTATTTAGAGTGAGAAGAGGAAATGAAAATAAATCACAGATTTTTTTAAAGTTGAAAAAATCCACAAGCGATACAAAATATGATCAGCTAGTAGTACTGGCTGAGAATCAGGATAAGGAGAGCAGGAGCTGCTAACACCAGGGATGATTTATAGGACTAGATGATCCTTCCCACACTGGCATTATGGAATCCCCCTCAGAATTAGATGGAACCTGGTGGGGAAGAAGAGACTTAAACTGACTGTGATTTTGATCTTTATTCTTTGATCCCCCTCCCACCTCATCCAGCCATGCAGGTTCTCACGCTCTCCTATTTTTTTCCCCAAGATGGGCCAATAGCCTCTAGCCTCCAGCCCTTTGTACTTCTGGCTTCCTTACCCAAGTAGACCCTTGCTACCTGGGACTCATTCTCTTGTACCTTATAAGTGTCTATATAAATGTTATTCTACTGTCATTCCATTTCTCTGACCATCACATATAAAATGACACAGCTTCATCAGACTGTCCCTTTGCCTTGTTTGATTATTGTTCAGAGCATTTATCACCACTTATGACAGCCTACTATATATTTATTTTGTTATTTTTTCATCTGTCTCACTCATTAAATTTTGAGTTAAATTCTATAGTGGCAGAGATTTTTTTACCCATCATGTCTACTGTTACATGTCTATCCCTCCCCACCCTCTAAAATTCTTTCTATGCAGAAGCCCTTGATAAACATCTGTTGAATTAACTAATTGTCTCTGCTACTTCTATGAATGGAAGCTTATATAATAAATTAAATTTGTGGGGGAAAAGTGAAGAAAGTTACATTTATCAGAATAGGTACCTGGCTTGTCAGCATTTCGTGTTACAATAGATTGATTTTTTTTTTGCCATAAGCATCTATAATCTGCTCTGCGTTTGTTTTCAAGTTTCTGTAACACTGTGATGTATGCCAAGGATCATAGAAATGAGGCTTTAGTGGCTTCAGCTACTCACGCTGAAACATAAAGCTGGATCTTAATGACTCCAACATGCACAGGATAAGCCAAAGGCACCCAGCTTGATTTCACAGAGCAGTTCCAGCTTGAAGGGATAATTGAAAAGATTATCACCAGGAAATTGTTTACAGGAAAGGCAAGCTCCATACAACATTCACCACCCCCAGTTTCCACCTGGTTTTTATTTCACATAAGCAATTTCCAAACCAGAGAAAGGAGTAGAATCCTGTGTAATTTTGAAGGTTTCTGTCACTCCAGGAATAAAAGAGGAGGAGGCACCTACAGAGGTCAGATATGACCTAGTCATTAAGGAGAGGAAATGGTCCTGAGACCCAGGTGTCCCATAAAGGGATAGAAGGATTCTGGCCCAGGACTGCACACCGATTGCCCATAGGCAAGTAACTTGAACAAACAAGTCAGATGCAGGTCAAGGCAGACAAGTCATTTACATCCCTCCTCAAAGGGGTACTTTTGACCAAATTTCATGGAATAGTGATGCCAACCCAATGTACAGATTTTCTGATTTCTCATTTCAGATATGCTGATTTCTCATTAAAAGTCAGAAATCCAAATGTGCATATGAAATCTCACAATTTTAAATGTTGACAACTCAATCAAAAATTGTATAAACACTATTTTCCAGATAACATTTCGATGTAACAAACCACCCACCCATGTAACCAAACCATTTTATTATTTCCACAGCTTTCTCTGTCAGAAGTTTGGACAGGGTTGATTCAGTTCCATGGTGTGTCTGGGGCTGCAGCTGGGAAGACTCAAAAGGCTGGTGCTAGAGTCATCTGGAGGCTCTCCACTCACATATCTGGAGCTTGAGCTGGATAATCTGAAGGCCAGGCTCAGCTTGGACCCCTTACACAGGCTCTTCATGTGGCCTGAGTTTTGTGCATGATGCTGGGCTCTGAAACAGTATGTCCTGAGCATGGACACAACAGTAGAACAGGAAGACATTGGATGGTCATTTATGACCTGACCTTGAGTCTCACAGTGTCCCATAATGTGTACTCTACTGATCAAAGTAGCCAAAAATTCATCTGCATTCAAAGGAAAAGGGACTGAGTCTGTATTTCTTTATCAACAAATCTGCAGCAATCTATCAAAGCACCACACACTTTGTGGTCCATGCCAAAAATATCTGTATCCTAGATTTGGCCAGAATGTTGCCATCAGCATCTCCAAAAGGCACAAGCAGATGAGGGTCCAACTCACCTTGTGAAGATTCAGCAACAAAATTCCCAGAGCACAGACAAGGGTGTGGAGCCAAGAGCAGAGGATGTCTGCAGGCTTCTCCTGAAGCATGTGGCCGCCTTGGACCTCTGGTCCAAGCCCCATGCCAAGCCCCAGCATGCTGCCCACATACAGCCATTCTTTCCACTGACCACAAACTCAAGCCTATCCTGAGCCTCTGCCTGACCACAGACCACATCCTCACATAGGGCTAACACATTGTCTTTCTCATGGACCAAGAGTCCTATTTTCCCTTCCTTTTCTTTAGAAAGATCTTTTGTTTGTTAAGTCCTTGGACCTAAAGAGCAGATCCCATCCTTATTCTAGGCTCCACGACTGAATGCAGCCTGCCCTTCAAGTCCGTATTTTGGAACCTAATCCTCCATCTAGTAGTTGGAGGTGGGAGGGATGAGTGCTTCTATGAAAGAGGCCCCAGATGTCACCCTTGCTCCTTCCACCATGAGAATGCACTGAGACACTAAGACACTATCTGAGAATCAGGAAGCAGTTCCCCATCAAACATCAAATCTTGCAGCACCTCAATCTTTACTCTCAGCCTCCAGAATGGTGAGAGATAATTTGCTATTTTTAAGCACCTCCTGCCCAGCCTGTGGTGGTTTGTTAGAGTGGTCCAAAAAGACCAAGACACACTAGGTAGTCTTATGTTAAGTGCTTCAGGGGGACCCAACTATTCTGTGTAAGAAATAAATATCTTTTTCCTTAATCACCCTCTCAAAGGTGATCTCAAAGGAGCATGTCTGAGAAAACTTGTGGAAACAAGCCTTGCTGATGTGCAGTGGAGAAGCTAGCATGGATGTGGATATCTGTTGTTTTCATGTCATACTCACAATGAGTTTGTGGAGTAATTGTGCCTGCTTAAGAGATAAACAAACTGATGAGTCTCACAGAACATACAGACAAGTGGATGTGTTCATACTGAGTGGAACCATGTGATTGACTTTGAGGCACAAGTAGGCAGGACCAAAGAAGTTCAGCCTGTGTAGATGAAAGAGGTGGGTTTGGGAGAACTGTGCTCAGCCAGTTGCAACCAATGATGAGACCTGCAGGCTCCACAGAGTCATAAACTTAATGAGTCAGGCAGTAGGAAGTCACTCAAGGTTCTTGAGTTTAGGGATGACTCTAGTAATCAAAACCAGTAATAATGCAAGAAATTACTTACAGAGTTTTATTATCTAGATTTTGTAAAGACTTAGCCCCCAGCTTCCTGCTATTGGAAAGTGGTGGAAACCATGAGAGGTAGGGACATATAGGACAATGCTGTTAATTTAGGGCATAGCTTTGAAGGGCTTAATGGGTCCCTACCCTCCTCTCTTGTGTTTTGGAGTCCTGACCATGAGGTGAACAGTTTTACAATGTGTAGCCACCATGATGTTCTGCCTCCTTACATGACCAAAAGCAGTGAGGTCAACAAATAATGAACTGAAACCTCCAAAACTGTGAGCCAGAATAAACTTTTTCTTGCTAAAAACTAATTATCTCAGGTATTTTCCATAATAATGGAAATCTATCATAAAGATCTACTTTTCTATGCATTTCCCCATTTGATTCCCACCTGAGCAATCAAGCTCTCCATTTTCCATATGTCAGTCACAATATCCAAAGTACTAATGGCAAAAAAAAAAAAACCAGGATTAGGCTCCTGACTCCTCTGCCCAGTCAGCGAGGGTGAGGGAAACTGTATGACAGAGGGGACATCTGCCATTTATTCTGGCTACCTAATATTACTCTCATTCATATGCTCTTCAGCTCTTGGGTACTCACTCATATCTTTGATTCTCAGCAATTCTAGTGGATGGTCAACCATGTTCTATGCTCAGCTGTATGTGGGGTGGGCACAAGGCCATACTAACCAATAAGAATGTGACTGACATGGTATTAGAGGAAAAAAAGTTCTCAGGTTCTCTCTAGGGCTGCCAATGGTAAGAAGCCCCTGGTGACCATCTTTACTTTCAGATGGAGGATGTCTCCCTGAGAAGGAAACCAATGAACAAAATAACTGAGCAAGAGAATTGGAGTCAGAGCTCCCCAGTGATACCAAGAAGAACCCCAGTATATATATAATATATATACTATATTATATATTATATTTTTATAATAAATGTAGCAATTTCCCTCCTCCCTATTTAATTTGTAATATAATGCAGTTTTCAACAAAATCCCAACAGGGGTTTTCACTAAAATCCATGTTTGACCCTAAAATCCATGTTGGAGAATAAAGGAATAGAAATACCACATCTAACGAAAGATTCAATCCTGCAAGACATCAAGACCCACTCACTCTGAGGATGTATTAATGAATTTATGAAATACCACATGCAAAATTATTGTTATGTCCCAGTGTAAAGAAGCATCTTTCTGGGTTGGTAAACAAATCTTATTAGGCAGTATTTTAAAACAAAGTGACTACTTTCAAAATGCAGTGCTAAATTTTTTTTTTAATTGAGCTGAGATTACTTGAGGGTTTTAGATTCCTCTATAGGTACACCAACACCCAAAAAACAGTAAATCAAAATTAGCGACTTAACCGACCAGAAACTCCCAAATAACCTCTAAGTAGAAACCTACCACCAGACCAAATCTAAATAAATCCATTGCTTAGCGTAGCCACTCACATGATTTATTTGTTTCCGCATTCAGTCTATCAAACCCTACTGCTCTCAGGGCTGATGTCCCGCACTCTGACTTTCCATTCCCAGTGCTGATTCATGATTCATTCTTTGCTTAACTAAACTCCACTAATTTTAATTTGTTTAAAGTTCTTCTTTTAACACAAAATGAACTTTAATTTTTTTCCCAGTGCTCTCTTCCCTTCACCTCCCCCCCCCCACAAGGATTTTATTTTCTGTGCTACAGCGCCGCAGATCTGACCACGTACTTGCTTTGGCCAATGATGTATGAGCAGACTAAAGGCGTCTTCTTTGCAGAGGCTTTAAGAGCCAGTCTGTTTCCACCTTAGCTCTTCCTATTCTTCCACTTATTTGCGAAGTAAGGCTACGTCATTGTCTGGGCCCCAGAAGGAAGAGAATTTGGCCAGAAGTATAGCGAACCCAGGGAATAGGATAAGTAACAAATAAACATTTAAGGTGGTAAACCAATGAGATTTGACTAAAGTGTTATATCAACAAAATGTAGGGAATCTGACTAACACAGAAATATTACCTAGTAAATCGATTAAATGTTGCCATTTATGTGCTTCATTAGAGGAAAAATGACAATCTTTTTGTAGATAGTACATTGATATTTTACATTTCATTGATCTGATAAACATGGGTTTTTCTCAAAACATCTACAATATTTATGAAATTTTACAATATTTACAATATTTATGAAAAGCATTTTGTGAGCAAATCAAGCGTAAGGCATCACTGCAGGCACTTTCTCATGAACTCCATTTCCCACGTGAGCATGTTAAAGACTCTGCCAAGTCCTGAAGTAAAGACAACTTTATTTCTGTAGTAGTTCCTAAAATCATTTAACGATAGGGCCTTTAGCCTGCCTATTAACATGTTGAGAGTTTGGGACACAGGTTTCTCTCCAATGATTTATTTGAAATGTCAGGCCATGGAAAAATAGTGGGCAGGTTTGAAAGGCAAAACTAAATTTTCTCATTAGCATATCAATTATTTCTACTACACCAGCATCACCACAAGCCTGAAAGTAGTACCCTTGAAAAGGAAGCAAGAAAATGTCCTTCCTCTTAAGTCCCCTTATCAGAAGATTAAGCCCATTCAGGGAGAAGAGGTCAATGACCACTCCCCCTGCCTCACTCCAGGGTTGAGGCAGCCAGCATTCCTAGTTGCCCTCTGCACTTCCTGACATTTGCGATTTAATCAAGAGCCATTAATCCCTCTTAGTTTCAAAAGCCCAGCACAGGAACCACAAACTCCCACAGCCTGGCTTCTGTCGGGAATTGGGAATCATGTGGCAAAAGCCAAGGAAAACTCTTTGAAAGGTAATTAGCAACCTTTGAATCCAGGGCCCTTTGATTTTATTTCCTGGCTTTAAACAGTTACAGGAGATTTTATAGAAAGGGGAAAAAAATTGAAAGCCAGCCGTCGACCCTGGGCCTTCTACTACTTTTCAAATTGAGCTATAGGTTAAGAGACAATACCTACAAATGTGACCAAAAATGGGTGAGCTGTGGAATTGTAACAGAAGCCATTTAGTTATTCATTCATTCACTCATTGGAATGATCATGCATTAAGCTCATTCATTATGTTTCAGGCATCATGCTAAGCACTGACTGTACAGTTTTCATTGGCAACTCACTCATCCAGTCATAAATTTACTCTATGTGGACACTGAGCTAGAGTTGAAGGCTATAAACTTATTGTTTAGAAACAGATAATAAGTAAATAAATACTAGTACTGTTGAAAATACAGTGCCCAGAAGTAGACAATAAACTGAGTCCATATGTTCATCTGAGGAGGAGTAATGGATTTTCTTTACAACAGATACTGGGGGCAACATTAAGTAGGCCCATGAATACCAAGATAAATAAAATACAGAACAGAGGGGATTAATGTATCAATAGAGGTTCGTACTAGCTGCCATGTTTTGGAGGATTACAGAAAGAGAAGGAAGAGTCACCACAGACTGTCTTAAACTACTGAAATGTATTTTTCTTGCTCAAGACGTCTGACATGGCTGAACTGGGTCTCTGCTCACACCATCATCCTCCTCACTCCAGATCTCAGTTGCTAAGCAGAAGGAAGAGAGAATTCTGGAGAGTCACCAACCTACTATTAATGCTTCAGCCTTGAAGAAACATGTGTTGCTTGTACCCACAACTCATGGATCAGATCTTGTCACATGATCCTGATCCAATCACAGAGCATCAAAGAGCACTATCCCACATTTTGCCCAGGAGGACCAGATGCTTTGGCAAATGGTAGTGAAGACAATGTTAATGGACCACTGTGAACTAAATACTGCTGCAGAGAAATAGAACATGTAATTTTCAGTCAGAGAAAGTAGAATGTATAAAGACAGAGAGGTCTCAAATGGTTTGGAATGTTCAGGTGGTTGAAGTGCTAGCAGGGCTGGAAACAGAGTTGAGGGCCACACATCCCTATGTGATGGCTACTACTATCTCCATTTTGGAGATGGGAATATTGATCACACCTGGTGGTTGGTAGACATATTATTTGAACAATGTGCTCTGATCCCAGAATTTTTTATGTCTGTTCTCATATTATCTTTAAGTTATGGAAGAGCCAAATTCCAAAAAACTTCAACACTAAGCTATAAGGTTATACTCTACAGGCTGAGCAGTAATATTTAAAAGCTGTGGTTGTAGTTATTTAAAATATACTTCTTTAGGTAATAAGAAATAACAGAATTATCTTTTCTTCTAATAAAAAATAGGGTTTCCGGATTATTCTCAAAATATATTTCTTACTGTGTCTGTTCATTGCTCTCTTTTGATGCAGATAATGTTGCAGAGAAGTATTGTTAATGGTTGTTTAGATTCATTTCCCTGAAAAGGATACAAAAAGAAATGTTGGGGACTGTGGTAAACTAGGAAGAGTCATACCCAGTACAAAGATGGTAGCTTTTGTTCACGTCCATCCTACTGATGCATGTGATGATATGGAATAGTGGCGTGTACTCTCCCAGTCTTAAAATATTGTTTTAAAGTGTGGTGCAAGGCTGAGCAAACACATCTATGCACTGAAATGTCCTGCATCCTCCAAATGGTGAACTCTGTCTCACCTCCTGATATTTTATTCCTTATGGGAATCCTCTGGCCAGAGGAGTAAATGAAATTAGTGCAAAGATACAGAGACCTTTTGGACAACAGTTCAAGACTCCAGGAATGCATGGTTAAAGATTACAGCAGATACACAGATGCAATAACCTCCATATGAACCCTATTTTCCAGCAGCCCAGGTAAAACACCAAAGCTACACAAAATGGTGACAATCTTCAAACAATCTCAACAGCAATTTTGACATGCACTCTAACTGGTTCTTAGTTCCCATGCCCACAGATCTGAACTAATCATGGTGGCATAATAATAAAGCTGTCATAGTTTCTGTTTTTTAAAAATCCCAAAAATCTCACATTGGGAAGTAGGGACTGGTTAGAAGTGATGTGTCAAGTTATTGTGGGTATAATTTTGAAGGGTATTTTTTTATCCCTAGCTCCTCCTTTCTCTTTCTGCTTTCTGGCTACCATGTAGTGATCAACTTTCCTCTACCATCCTTGTTCTGCTATGCAGTTTTTGCCTTGGAGCCAGAAGACCATAGAATGAATCCACTGAAACTGTAAGCCAAAATAAACTTCTCTAAATTGCAAGCATTTTGTATTTTTTTCCCCAGCAATGGGAAAATGACCAGTAGAATACATAACTCTGATTGGCTTTCAGGTCACATACCCACAGACTTGAACCAATCATGGTGTCCAGGAAATACCTAACTGACTGGCTTCAGTTCAGTGCTGTACACTTGCTCTATTAGACACAAGGAAGCAGAGAGAGGAATCCTCACAAAAACTCAGGGCTTTTGGCAGACAAAGGGGTAATGGATGTTGAGCAAGATGGAGTCACAATCCATAGATGAACCCCTTAGAGTTCATCTCCTACTCCCTCCTAAGACTTCTTGGAAAATAATTTGTCAAGTATTTTTAGTCTGATTTAATGATTTGAGGCTGTAAGTGACTATAAGATACACACTGTGAGAGCTGGGATGGTTGGTTGAAAATTACCTTTCAGATTCCTTCCTCTGGTCAGACAGAGATGAAGGTTGTACCTAGGCACAATTATAAACCTTGATGTACCAAGCCCAAATCCTTCTGGAAATTGCTTCTCAGGGATCAGGCTGCATAAGCCAGGTTCCAAATGAGTCAATGGGAGTATTCAGGTCACTAGAGAGAATTTCTGGAGTTTATTGAGAGGTATGGAAGTGTTTGAGCAAGGTCGTAAGGCCAAGGAGACAGGGAGAGTAGAACTCTTCTCAACCAGAGTTGTTTCTCTCTGGCTCATTTTCCTTAGGACCTGACAGTCTGTGGGAAGAAAGCTTGGGGAAGTCAAGTGTGAGGGTGATGTTTAAGCTGAATTTTGAAAGATGGACCTAGTGCAGAAAGAGAAATGGCCTTCTCAGTGATAGGAGCAATATAAAAGATTCTGCTGTGCTGTTAGAACAGTAAATGGCTTTTTTCCCCAACTCTTATTTTTTGTCAGTACATGTTTACTATATATAACAATTATACTCTGCATGGGAGATAGTTCATGTACATAACACATCTTAATTCTGTTTTCCCTCCCTTTTCCCTCCTCTTTCTGCCCTCTCTCTCTGTTTCTTGGGCCCCTTCCAATTTGCAAAAGATTTATCTCCCTAAATTCCTATTTTTTAGTTTTAAAGTGAAAAAATAGAAAAATAAAGAGGCAAATAGTTAAAAACAACAGAAGCAAAATGACAAGAACAAAAAAATGGCAATATAGGATTTCAAAACAAGATGATAGGAATTTAACACTGGTTGTTACCTTGCATATTATTATCCTCAAAGCAATTGCTCAGGCTACCAGATACAGTCATGCAAGACTGATCAAACAATAACATTTCCCTTTGATCAGTTTCTTTCCCTTTACTATGTCTATTATAAATTTTGGATCTTATTTACTCTTCCAGTTTTTTACACTAGTGAGACAATATGGTGTTTACACATACAAGTTTGATTTATTTCATTTACAAGTATGATTTCTACTTGCATTCATTTATCAATAAAAGCCTCAAATTTATCATTTGTTATGGCTGATTAGTATTCCAATCTATAAAAATACCACATCTTTTTTGTCCTTTCCTCAGTCAATGGGCATTTGTGTTGTTTCCAAGATTTAGCTATGACAAATTGTGCTGCTAGAAACAGGGGTGCACATATATCACTATGGTATGAATTACTTAGTTCTTCCAGGAAAATACCCAAAGAGGAATATTTGAGTTTAATGGAACCCTCTAATCCTAGCTTTTTGAGGAATCTCCATACTGATTTCCACAATGGTTGTGCCAGTCTACACCCTTACCTACAATGGAGAAGTTTTCCTTTTTCCCCAAAGCCCTGTCAGCATTTGGTTTTGGTTAAGTGCTTGATGTTAGCCGTTGTTTCTGGAGTGAGATGATACCTCAGTGTAGTTTTAATTTGCATTTCTCAAATGACCAATAATGTTGAACATTTTTCATATATTTATTTGCTATTTGTATTTCTTCATCTGAGAATGGTGTATTCATCTCAGATGCCCGTTTTTGGATTGGGTCTTTAAATTTGGGAGGACTGATTTCTTTTTCAATTATTTATATGTTCTAGATAAAAGTTTTTTCTCTGAGGGACAGTTGACAAAAGTCTTTTCCCAATTGGTAGGTTTTTTCATTCTGTTGGTGATTTCTTTCAATGTGCAAAAAAAATTGTTTTTGTCTTTTTGAGACAGGGTCTCACAATGCAGTTCAGGCTGGCCTTGAGCTCACTCTGTAGCCCAGGCTGGTCTCAAACTCACAATGATCCTCCTGCCTCAGGCTCCCAAATGCTTGGATTACAGGCATAAGTCACCATGCCCAGCTCAATGTGCAAATATTTTTAGTAAGACAAGATCCCAGTTGTTGATTCTTTAAAGTACATCCTGTGCAGTTTGGGTTTTGTTCATGAATTCTCAGCTTAACTCTATGTCTCAAGGTTTCTACCTACTTTGTCTTCCAATAGATTTAGTCTTTCTGTTTTAGTATTTAGATCATTGATCTATTTTGACTTTAGTTTAGTGCATGATGAGAGGCATGGGTCTAGTTTAATTCTTTGGTATGTAGAAAGCCAGTTTTCCAGCATTACTTGTTAAAGAGACTGCCTTTCTTCCACTGAATATATTTGACCCCTGCTTTATAGTATAATTTCAAGTCTGGGATTGTGATGCCACCAGCCTTACCTTTGTTGCTTAGGATTTCCTTTGCTATTTTAGATCTCTTATTGTTACATATGAATTTTAAGCATGTTTTCTCTAAATCTGTGTGGTATGCTAATGATATTTTGATTGGAATTGCACTAAATCTGTGTAACAATTTTGGGAGTATGTCCATTTTCACAGTGCTGGTTCTTCCTATCCACTTGCCAGAAATAACTTTCCATTTTCTGAATTATTCTTCTATTTCCTTTTTCAGAGTACTGTCATTTTCAATGTATAAATCATTTACTAGATTTATTCCTAAGTATTGCATTTTTTATGTTATCACGAAGGGTATGGTTTCCCTAATTTCTCTCTCAGTGAATTTATTGTTTGTGTACAGGAATGCTATTGACTTTTGAGTGTTGATTCTTTCTTTGTATTGAGGATAGAACTCACAACAGGCAAGCACTTAAGCTACTGAGCTAAATCTTCGGCCCTTGAGTGTTGATTTTGTACCCAGCTACACTGCTGAAATTGCTTATTAGGTCTAGAAGACTGTAGGTGAGTTTTTGGGTCTTCTATGTAGAGTGTCATGTCATCTGTAAATAATGATAATTTCACTTCTTCCTTTCCTGTCCTTATTCCTTTTATATCTCTCTCTTGTCTAGTTGCTCTGGCTAATGTTTCCAGAACTAAATTGAATAGGAGTGGTGATAGTGGATAACCTTGTTCCTGATTTTAGAGTGAAAGTTTTCAGCTTTTGATTTTTTAGTATGATGTTGGCTGTTGGTTTGTCATAGATGGCTTTTTTTATTTTAAAGAGAATAAAACAAAAGAGAATAGAACAAAGCAAATCAGAACAGAACAATGCAAGCAACACAGAACTTCACAACAAGACAACCAGATATCAACAGTAACTACCATAATGGCTCTTTTCTTTGAAATAGATGAGCATACCTTCACACAACATAATAATAAACATAACAAAATAGTATAAAACCATTCAAGAGAATGAAAGTATTATAGGACATTCAAAACCAAAATAACAGAAATTGAACAATGACTACTATAATGGCTCATTTTCCTTAAAAAATTTGTTTACACAATCATACATATTAAAATCCAGTAAGACACAACAGGATAGAACCAATGGAAACAGAAGAACAAAAGCATGGTAGGACTTCAAAGCAAAATGATAGGAAATCAGAAATGGCTGCCATAATGTCTTGTTTTCTTCAAAGTAGCCGTTCATACCATCACACATAATAAAATCAAACAAAACAGAATAAAACCATTGCAACCAATGAATGAAAACATTATAAGACTTCAAAGCAATATAATGAGAAACCATGATTACCATAAAATCTTGTGTACTTTTACCATTTCTTACACTACGGAGACTTTTTATCAAATTGAGGTGGAGACTATTCTGTTTTTCTCTAGGGTTTCTACTATGAATAAATATTGGACTTTATCAATCTATTTTCTTAATCTATTGAGATGATCATGTGATTTTTGTCTTTTTCTCTATTACTATCATGTTTTGTATTTATTGGTTTACATATGTTGAACCATCCCTGCATTCCTAGGATGAATTTTACTTGGTCATGATGTGTAATCTTCTTTATGATTTGCTGTACTCTTCTTGCTAGTATTTTATTAAAGATTTTTGTATCTATGTTCATCAGAGAAATTGGCCTATAATTTTCTTTTCTGATTGTGTCTTTCTCTGGTTTTGGTATTAGGATATTACTTGCTTCCAGGAATGAGTTAAAGAGTATTGCTTCCCTTTCATTTCATTGAAAAGTTTGAGGAGTTTTGGAATTAAGTCTTCCTTGGATTTCTTGTAGGATTAAGCTGTGAATCCATCAGGACACAGGCTTTTTTTGTTGGTAAGTTTTAATTACATATTCAATTTCATTAGCTGATACTGAGTTATTCAGAAGTTTTATATCTTCTTGATTCAGTTTTGGTAATTTATACATTTCTAGGAATCTGTCCATTTCTTCTGTGTTTTCTATTCTATGAGAGTAAAGTTTTCAAAGTAGGTATTGATGATCTTCTGCATTTCTACAGGATATGTAGTGATTTGACCCTTTTCATTCTTTATTGCATGAATTTGAGTTTTTTCTTTCCTTTTTTTTTATAAGGTTGGTTAGGGGTTATTGATTTTATTTATTCTTTCAAAGAACCAACTTTTTGATTCATTAATTCTTTGTGTTGTTTCCTTAGTCTCAATTGTGTTAATTTCTGCTCTGATCTTTATAATTTCCTTTTTTCTTTGGGCATAGGGTTTGACTTGTCCTTCTTTTTCTAGAAGTTTGAGGTAGACCATTAGGTTGTTTATTTGTGCTCATTCTGTTTTCCTGATATGAGAATTCACCACTATAAATTTCTCTCTGAGAACTGCTTTCATTGCATCCCACAGGTTTCAGTAAGTTGTATTTGCATCTTTGTTTGATTGTATATATTGTTTAATTTCTTCCTTAATTTCCTCTGTGACCCATTGGTTGGATAGTAGAGTATTTAATTTCCATGTGCTTATGGAGTTTTTGCAGGTTTTTTATCATTAATTTTCAATTTCATTGCACTATGGTCAGGTAATATGCATGGGATAATTTCAGTACTTTGCAGTTGCTTAAGCATGTTCTATGGGTTAGTATATGGTCTATTGTAGCGACTGTTCCATGTACAGCCTAGAAGAATATGTATTCTGATGTTGTTGGGTGGAACACTCTGTACATGTCTGTTAAGTCTGTTGGTTCACAAGTTTGATTTAGTTCTGTTTTTTTGTTTTGTTTGGTTTGGTTTTTTTGCTCATTTTTGTCTAGTGGATCTCTTTGGGACAATGGGTTGTTAAGGTCCCCCATTATAATTGTATAATTGCTTATTTGACTTTTCATGTCTATTAATATTTGTCTTACATATTTGGATACTCCCACATTTGGTGCATATATATTTATGATTGTTATCCCTTCATTTTGAAATTTTCCCCTAACTAGTATGTAGTGAGCTACTTTATCTCTTTTTATCATTCTTGGTTTGAAGTTCACATTATCTGCAAACAGAATAGCTGCCCCTACTTTTCTCTGGGATCCTGTCTCATGAAGTATTGTTTTACATCCTTTGAACTTCAGTATATGAATTTCCTTTTGAGTTAAATGTGTTTCTTGAATACAGAATATTGTTGGATTTTGTTTCTTGATCCACTCTGCCAGTCTATTTCTTTTGATTGATGAGTTGAGACCATTTATGTTAATGTTTCTAACTGACATATATTGATTTATCTTTGTCATGTTACCTTTCTGCTGTTGGTTCTCTACTTTTCCCCTGTGAGTAACTGCTTTCTTGTTCATTGCTTTACTTCTGTTATTCTTGGAATTGTGGTCATTTTTATCTCTTTCTAGAATGTCTTTCAGTTTTCTTGGTAGGGTTGGTTGGATGGTCATGAAGTTCTTCATTTATTCTTTTTTGTGGAAATGTCTTATTTCTCTACTGACTTGGAAAGATAGTTTTGCAAGATACATCAGTCTGGATTTGAAGTTGGTTTCTTTCAGCACTTGAAATACTTCACTCCATGCTCTTCTTTACTTGATGGCTTGTGTTGAGAAGTCTGACATGATTCTGAAAGGCTTTGCTTTATAGGTGATCTCTTCCTTTTCTCTAGCAGCTTTAAATATTCTGTTCTTATGCTGAATTTCTGTAATCTGATTATTGTATACTGAGGTGTATATTTATGTTGGTGATGGCTAATAGTCAGCTATATGCCTCGCTTATCTTTATGTCTGGTTCTTTTCCCATGTTTGCAAAATTTTCTGCTATTACTTCTGAAAATAGTCTTTTTATGTCATTTGTGTGTTTTTTTCACTGACACCTATCAGTTTTATATTGTCTTTCTTTGCATCATCTTGCAGCTGATAGAATGTTATTTTCTGATTCCTTGTTATTTTTAAGAGATCTTCCCTTTCATGAAAACTATCTGCAGTCCTATCTTCAAGGTCTGAGAGTGTCTTCAACTTCATTTATGCAGTTTTTCCAGCTGTCAATAGATTTTTTGATTTCCTGGATATCTCCTTGTACCTATTTCATGTATTCTAATTGTTTCTTGTAGTGTTCATTTAAGGTTTCCAACATTTTTCCATGCTCTTCTTTTTTTTAATCAATGTCTTATTTGGTTATGCTCACCAATTGTTTTACTATGTTTATCATTTCTGTTTTTACTTGAGAGATCATTTCTGATCTAATTTCCTTTACAGCTTCCTGGAGTTGTTTCTTTACTTCTATTGCTATGATTTCAGAAATCTCAGATGTGTGTTTTCTAATTTAATCCATATCTATGTCTCCTGTGCTAGATCTGGATGGGCTAGTAGTTTGCATTGTGTTCCTCTGATTCAGTAAGATGCCAAGTTCTAATTGCTTCCTGCATTGACAATCTGTCTGGCAGTGGGCCTCACTGAGGATTGGTGATGTCTGCAGGTCTCTGGGTGCAAACTCTTAGTCCCTGTGGGCTTCAGATGGTTCCCAAATATATGAGGGTTGCTGATGCAGATTCCCAGTCCCCACAGGCCTCACTGAGGGTTCTTAGATGACTTCAGGTCACTGGTTGCAGCTTTCAGTTCTTAGGAGCTTCACCTAAAGTTTCTGGGTAGGTGGGTCACTGGACACAGCTTCCCAGCCCCTGTAGTCCTCACTGTAGGTTCCTGGATGATCACAGGTCATTGGGCACAGACTCCTGATACCCACAGGCCTCAGAGATCCCTAAATTCCAGCTACCTACCTTTTATTTTCCTCCTTATTTATATTTGGGGTATCTCATATAAGAGCAGCTATGTGATATTTAAGGTTATGTGTCTGATTTATTTCACTTAACATTATGGTCTCAAGGAATATCCATTTTCCTATAGATGACTCAAGTGTATGAGTTGTCATTATAAATTTTCTTTATCCATTCATCTGTTGACAAACATTATAGGCCACTTCCAGGATTTAGCTTTTATGAACTATGCTTTTATAATCATGAATATGCATGTAGCATTGTAGTATGATGTCTTTGACTCTTTGACTACAAAGGGAATAACTGAGTCAAATGGAATTTCTATTTTTAGTTTTTTGAGGAATCTCCATACTGATTTCCATAATGGCTGTATTAATTTACATTCCCACCAACAATGTGGAAAAGTTTCCTTTCCCCACAGCCTCACCAGCATTTGTAACTGTTTGATTTCTTTATGACAGCTATTCTTTCTGGAATAAGATGGGATCTTAGTCCTGTCTTAATTTGCATTTCTCCAAATAGCCAGTGATGTTGAACTTTTTTGTTTGCTATTTGTTTTTGAGACAGAGTTTCACTATACAGGTCAGGCTGAACTTGAACTCATTTTGTAGCCCAGGATTGTTTTCAACTCGCAGTGATCCTCCTGCCTCAGCTTCCTGAGCACTGGGATTACAGTATGTGTCACTACACCTGGCTAGAACATTTTTTTCATGTATTTATTGGCCTTTCTACTTCTTCTGAGAAATCCCTATTCTTGTCAATTGTCCATTTTTTGACTAGGTCTTTTATTTTGAGAGGCCAAGTTGTTTCTGAGATCTTTATATATTCTAAATATTAGTCCTCTGTTGGAGGAATACTTGGCAAAATTTTTACCCATTCTGTAGGTTGTATCTGCACTCTGTTGGTTTTTTTCCTGTGCTGTACAGAAGTCTTTAATTTTATATGATCCCATTTGTTGATTCTTGATGCTATTTCTTGTGTAATTGGGGTTCCATTCAGAAATTTCTTGTTTATGTCTATAGTTGGTATCTTTTGGAGGTGATTAGGTCATAAAGACTCTTTCCTCTTGGTTATATTAATTCATTCATTTATTAATGGGTTATCTTAAGAGTGGATCTGTTACAAAAATCAATTTGGCTCTATCTTTCGTGTGTGTTTTCTTGCCATATGATGATCCATGCCACCTTGAGCACTTCAGAGAGTCTCCATCAGCTAGAAGGCCTTCCATCAGACATAGTCCTCTAGCCTTGCACTTTCCAGTCTCCAGAACCATAAGCTGAATCAAACACTTTATTCTTTGTAAATTACCCAATGTGTGGCCCTCAGTTATAGAAACAGAAAAGGGATGAAGATAGAAATGAAGTTGAGGTTTTCAGAAGTCCTTAGCCCTGCTGCTGAAGCTAAACAGAATCTCAACTATTAGCTCTGGGAGAAGAGGGGAGGGCAGGAATGATTTTAGGGACAGGAGCGACTGCTTGTAAAAATGTCAGTGATATTGGAGAGCTGGAGGGTGGCATCCATTTGTGGATCAGTTCTTCTGATTACAGCTGACAGAAGCCAGCCAGTTCTAACTGCCTAGCCCAAAGTGAAGACTAGACAGGATCTTAGGCAACTCTTCTTACCAATATAAATTGTGTGACACATCTGTGGGGAGACAATAACGTTACTTGATATTTTCTTTCCAGAAGGCAAGTAGGGAAGATGGAAAAAAGCCTAAAATATAAATTTTTACCGTAGGAATTCCACTTCTAGAAATTTATTCAAAGAAAACCAATAAAGATGAGACAAAGGATTAGTTTTGATGATGTACTTTGCAATTCGGTTGATAAAGGAAATCATTGGAATGAATTGAATGCTCACAGCAGGACTCTGTTCTATGTAATGACTAGCAGTCTAATGACAGGCACTCTTTGTCATTCTATTTGTTGTATATTAAAGATTAATGAATCCCAGACACTTTTGTCCTGAGCTAAACTTTCTGAAAAAGTTTTTGGTAGTCTATGGCAAAATCAGAAAAACAAAGATAAGAGCAAGATGTTTATAAAACTTTGTTTTTTCTGTAACATTATCTCTACTCCTTTGGCTTAGTGATGACTGTTAACTTTTTTCTTCTTTCTAGGAGGCAAATTTAAAAATATAATTAACAATGGCATAAACAAATAGAAGCACTTTTTTCACATAAAGAATTCTGGAGGCAGAGACTGCTGAGGAAGTGTCATTACTCATTGATGCTGGGCTCGTAAGGGTCTCTGTAATTCTTTTACCCTCTCTCTCATGATTCCAAGATGACCAGCACTGCTCTTGGCATAGTACTTACATTCAAGATAGGAAGAGGGAGGATGAGATCATTACAATTACATTTCCTATTTTACAGTGTAACAGAAACGTTACCAGATTTCAGCAGATTTCTTCCTATAACCCAATGGCTACATGAGGCCACAAGGCCACCCTTAGATGAAAGGGAGTCCAGGAAATCAAGAATCTGGCAAAGGGAATGGGACTACACGGGGTTTGCTGATGATGATTAATTGTCCAGGACAGGGTGCATGGCTCCCCACAAATTAAACTGACAAAGAAAAGACTAAAGAAATAAGAAACAGCCATGGAGAGAGCAGTTAGTCATACCTGCCACACCTGAAGCAAAGAAAGTTAGCAGTTCTTCCTAATTTTTGGAAAGTGGAATTTACTGACACATAAAACACTGAAGACTAGAAACTACTACAATAGATAACTAATTTTCAACAAGATTCCTCTGTTAAGCAGAGTTACTTAGAGAATATTTTTATAGTGAGAACATGAGCAGAATGGTTGGAAGTGCTGACCTTCAATTTTTGTTCAGCATAAACACCTCTATCTTTATCTTATTATATTTATATTATATTGAATGTATGAATTCCATTTATGTATTTATATACACATGTTTATTTCTTATATGCATGTATTTTTATATATATATGCAAATACAAGCATACATATATGCACATACACAACCTAGTAAGGATTTCAAAGTGGTAGCCGTTGAAGCCTAAATCAGTATTTAAAAATCTCTTTGACTTTTGAAGGCTGTTATTCTGATTACATAATCTCTATTACTTACAGATTCTGATGACAATATTGATATTTTTAATAGCAGAGTTCACATACCTATATAATAATTTTATATAAATTAATTCATCTTAGTCAGATAGATTGATTGATTGATTTTAATAAGACCCAATTCACATCTGTAGTAACTGCCTGGCCCTGAAGGCATTTAGTCATGACTGTTGCAGTCAGGGATTGCAAAGAGAACACACAGGACACGCAATTTATAGTATTATTTTGTAATAGTCACCCAGAGGCACATACAAGAAGTGCAGGAATCTGCCCACACATTAAAGACTGAGAGAATCCAACCAAGGTCCTGGTTCCCACAACAATGTCCTGCATGCACCCAGCTGAAGACCAAGAGCCCATGACAATACCTCCCATGAGTCCAGCTGGAGGCCTAGATCCCACAACAATGACTCATGCAAGCCTGTTTTATGAATCTGCACTGGGAAGGCCCATAGGTCAGCCATGGAAGCTAGAGAGTCTATGCCAGTAGGGTGAAGGATCTGTGCTAGTAGGTTGAGGATTCTGCACTAGAGCCAAGAAGCAATGCTCAAAACAGGGACCAGGGCTCTCCCCAAAAAGAACCACATTTGTCCTCCACAGCAAGGTCCCTAGCTCTTCTAACAATAGGAACAGCTGAGGCCATGTCAGGAAGCCAGTGTGACAAGCTTCTCCTGGACACTGAACAGCATACCATCTTCCCCTCTGGAGCCAAGAAGCAATACTCAAAGTAAGGACCAGAGCTCCCCCAAAGTGAACCACAGCCATTCTCAGTGACAAAGTCCTGAGCTCCTCCAATGATAACAGCCAAGTTCATATCAGGGAAGCGAGCATGACAATCTCCTCCAAGAGAACCAACAGCTCCAACAGCTTCAAATAACACTCACTTAGGAGATCCCACAATGCTACTCTTCCTCTCTAGGTCTGCTTTTTATGCTGGCAACAATTTGCAAGTGGACCATCTACACTCAGCACCATGCTAATTCAGTTCAGCTAGTGTTTAAGTTGACCACCAGTTTTTAATCCACCACAATGATCCTTAAACATATTTGGACATTAGCAATGGTTGTCTCTGGGTCATGAGTCACTTTTACTTTATTTGTTCCTGGTTTTTCCTTTCTAATTTTGCAAAAATAAATGCATGACTTTTGTAATAAGGGGAAAAGATGCCTTTTTAATTAAAAAGTAATAATCATGTAGCTGTTTGGGCCACATTGCATCAGCCCCCACCAAGCCTAGCTCTTCTGGACTGCTTCTCTTCCTGCCTGCCTAGTGTACCTCAAATATGTCACAGTGAGAGTGGCCAGAGTCCCTGCTGTGCCCTATGAGTGAGGTGTGAGTGGATTGTGGGCTGGATTCTCTCAGAAGAACAGTTTCCTGGAAGAGTTGGAAAGTCAGGCCCTCAAGTCTCTTCAAATGCCGACACGAAATGGGGCACACAGTTCCTGCAAATGCCAACTGCTTTGCTAGGAACAGGCCTGTTGATAGATATATTGCTTCATGTTAATATGGTATTATCACAATACAGTTACACTATTGGCTACTGCAAGTCACTAGGACAACATCTGGTTTGAATCTTTTCCCATTATAACCCAAAAAATAAAAGCTGAAAACTGAACTGTCCCTTTAACACTTAGATCTTTCCCTCTTTTCTTCCTCTTCCCTTTTCTCTTTTCTCTTGCCCTCCAGGAGCTCCAAACCCATCTGAAGGAAGAGTTTAGAAATTATCCAGCCTAAGTACTCTTGTCTTCATTTTACAAATGGGGACACTGAGAAACAGTAACTTTCTATATCACAAATTTTACTAACTGGCTGAGAAACCTGTGGCAAACAGCTCAAATCACCCAGATTCTTTATGTACATGGCAGAATGGTATTGCTATGGTTTGTTGTCCAAGCATCCTTTTGTTGAAGGCTTGGTCCCCAGGGTAGTATTCTTGGGAGGTGGTGGAAACTTCAGAAGGTAGAGTCTCATGGAAGAGTCTTAGGTTATTGGGGTACATGCTTGAAAGGCATTATGGGACTTTGGGCTCTTCATATTCTCTCTTTCTTCTTCTTCCTGGCTCATGGCATACATGATACACTCTGCTGAACTCTCTGTCATGATGGAATGGAATGACCAGAGGCCCAAAGCAATAGGAATACCAGTCTTAGACTGGTATGACCTTAAATAAAATTTTGTTCTTTGTAAATTAATTGTCTCAGTTATTTTATTATAGTAACAGAAAGGTAAGGTTCTGACCTCTCTGTCACCTACAAGAGCTTCCTTCAAGAAGCAGACAGAAAGAACCTAGTGGCCAGTATGGGAACTGTGCAAGCATTATTAGCTTTTGTTACTGTTATGCAAGAGCTTCTGGTTTACTGGTAGGAGAATTCAATTTTTCAGAACTTGAGTCCTTTCAGTTCTAATTGCAGTATCCTTGTTAGTTTATGTGGAAGTACTGAGAAGGCAATAACAGTAATATTTCCTAACAATGCAAGTGCTACATTAAGTCATTTATGATTAGTGCAGCAATCATAGAGTAATGTGATAGAGTCAGACAATGACCCCCAGCAAGTATGTCACTCTCTGACCCTCAATGTACACATGTGAGAGATGGGGTGACAGTAGGTAATAAGCTTATGAAGAGAACAAGATGAGTGTTTTTATAGGGCTGGGATTCACACAAACAGTACCATCCTTACTTTCTCTGATCTCTCTGCCTGTCTCTGGTCACCGTGCTTGTCTTACTGTGTGTGATGTGTATGTGTGTTTGTGGTATATGTGTCTGGTATGTGTGTATATAGTGTGTGTATGCCACAAAATTTGTGTACGTGCAGTGTGTGAGTGGCGTGGGGGGCAGTGGTGTGTGTGGTATGTAAGTCTGGTATGTGTGTAGTGTGTGTGCGTGGTGTGGGGTGTTTGCATGCGTGGTGTGTGTGGTATGTGTGTACGTAGTGTTGGGAGGTGTGGTATGGTGTGTGTGTGGTGTGTGACAGGGAGTGTCTGGCAGATGTGTGTGTGGTATTAGGGTGTGGTGAGTGTGTATGTGGTGTGTGTGTGCATATGTGTGTGTAGTTCCCGGAGATATTTCTTCTTCTACTTCTGCTTTGCTTTCTTTCTCTCCTCCATGATCTTCCTTCCTGAGCAGATAGGACATCCCTCATAACTTATCCCAGATTGTTTCTACTTTTCTAGTCATGATCTACCTTCCAACCTGCTTGTCCAGGCCCTTCATATGCCAACAGGGTCCTAAAACACTGAGAATATTGGTTTCCCTGTAAGCAATTCAGGATTTCAAAACTGTCTCCTTATGAGGGACTTAGATTTCTATTTTGAGAATCCGAGGTTAAACATAAGCTTTTTTTCTTTTGAGTTCCTCCTTCTCACAAAAAAGTAAATGGAGGCTTCTGGCTGATGCAGGGAAAGCCTTGGGACAGAGATGGAGAGAAAAGAAAATTCCATGGAGATGTTTCAAGATATTAATCTTTGCTGTGCTTATATGGAGCATTTATTCAATGTTTGCCACTTAAGAAGACCTCAGCAATCTGGGCGTGGTGGCTCACACCTGTAATCCCAGTACTTGGGAGGCTGAGGCAGGAGGATCATTGTGAGTTCAAGACCAGCCTGGGCTACAAGTGAGCTCAAGGCCAGCCTGAACTGCATAGCAAGAACCTGTCTCAAAAACACCAAAAAAAAAAAAAAAAGAAGAAGAAGAAGAAGACCTCAGCGAACTTAGCTACTACTATTTCCATTTAATCCCCACAATGGTAGATATTATCATACCCCCATTTTTGAAAAGAAACCATTTTATGCATGTATGTTTGAGTGTGTAAAATAGATGACCATATTGCTGAATCTTTGTTGGATCTTTGAGTAAAACTGTTTGTAGTCTGACTGTTGAATATTTACTATGTACCCTTTAACTTTGTAACTTGAACAACTACATCCAGGATGACAGTACATAATTTATAAATTACTGATTTCTTAGTGGAGCTTTTTCTCATTCTCCTTTTTCTTTCTTTCTTTTAGAATTATGTATTATTGCTACCCTTTTTTCTGTTTTTTTTTTCTTCTCTTTAAATAAAATTTTAAAAATGTATAATTGCTATTGTAAAAAAAGAGAAAATAGGAAGTGCTATAAAAGATATAGTTGCTTGTATGTTTAGATGTGTGGGATTGATGACCATATATCTAGGTTCTTGTTGGATTCTTTAACAGATCTGTTTGTACTCTCACTGCTTTAGTGTCCACCTTGTGTGCTTTAATTCTGTAACTTGAATAACTATTTCTAAAAGAACAATATGTAATGTATCTACTAGAGATTTCTTCCTATTATCTTCTTTTCTTGAAATTCTGTAATATTTCTACCTTTTTCCTGTTTTTTTCTCTTTAAATAAAAAAAAACATGAAAAAAAAGAAACCATTTTACTCAAGTACAACATATATTCAGAAAAGTGTACATACCTTATGTGTACTGCTTGCTGTCACAGAGTGAACATACTCTATCACTGTCACCCCTCAATTTTCCTCCAAGTCACTACCCCTTCGTGCTTCAAACAGCAGTCCCTGCCATGGCATCTAGCACCATGGATTAGCTTTGCCTGTGTTTGCACTTTAAGTACATGGAGCTCTTCAGGACATAACTATGTTTTTCATTCAAAATTGTGATTGTGAAATCCATCTATGTTATTGCTTAAAGCAGAATCTCTTTTATTTGTGTCACTCTTTGGTTTTCTACCATATGAGTATACTATAGTTTATTTATTCATTTTTCTGACAATGGACTTTGGAAAAGTTTCCAGTTTGGGGCTGCTATAGATAATAATTCTGTGAATGCTTTGTACTACATGTAACTTCTGGTCTACATAGGAGCTCATTCATGTTGCGTATAAATCTGGGAGTAGAATTGCTGGCCATCAGTGTGCATGTGTTTAATGTTATCTGATACTATCAATTTTCCAAAGTTGATCTGCCCATTTAAACTAAGTTTCATTTGCTCTATTCTTGTCTATACTTGGCATTGTCAGACTTTTGGCCATTTTGGTGCATGTAAAGAGATAATGCATTACTTTTCATCTCCCTCACAACTTGTGAGGTTGTGCATTTTCTTGCACTTACTGGATATTTGGATGTTCTCTCCTTCTATGCATATCTGTGGACTGTCCCTTTCTAAGCTGAATTGCCTGTTTTTTAATCAGTAGAAATGCATTTCTACATTCTGGTTAGCAGCTCTTTTGTTGGCTGTTCATATAGCAAATGTGTTCTCTTGCTTTGTAACTTACCTTCTCATTTTCTAGGGATCTGCCTATACTTGACATTTTATATAAATAGAATTGCACAGTATGTAGCTTTTCAGCCTGGCTTCTTTCATTTAGCATATTTTAAGGCCCATCTATGCTGTAACACATATCAGCATTTCATCCCTTTGTTTTCAGACAAAAAAACAAAACGGAAAAGAGGGTTCAGATAATACAGAATTTTAAAAAAAACAAAAGCAGTCAGAAATCACTAGTCGATAAATTACATATTGTTATCTTAGAAGTAGTTGGTCAAGTTACAAAATGAAAGCATAAAAAGTGGACAATCAAACAATGACAGTACAAACTATTCTGTTTGATGAAAAAAAAACTTAGTAGTTTGGTTATTTATTTTGCACACTTAAACATACATAGTTATATTCTTTAGAGCATTTTCTTTCCCTTTCATTATTTCAATATCTGTAATATTCTATTGTGTGGATATAGCCTATTTTGTTTATCCGTTTATCACTGACAGACATTTGCATCGCTTCCACTTTCTGGTTGTTATGAATAATACTGTAAGGACACATATACATATTTCTGTAGAATATGTTTTCAGTTTTCTTGAGAATATATCTAGGGTTAAAATCATGGGCTATATGGTAACTATATGTAATATTTTGAGGAACTGCCAAATCATTTTCTATAGGGGCTATATCATTTTACATTTCCACTAGCAACATATTTATGTTTGTAGACTGTATGGCTATCAAAGCAGATTTATAATTACTTTTTTAGTATTTGGAGGCTCTACTGATGAGCTACAACTCCAACTTATTTTATTTGTTTTGTTTTGTTTCATTTTTATGTTTTATACAGGGTATCACTAATTCTTCATGTTGATCTTGAACCAGCAACCTTCCTGCTTCAGTATCTCAAGTAGCTGGCATTTCAACATGCACCATATAATTACTTATTTACATGGCTCTCTAAGTGAAATAACAGGTGGAAAAAGACATTAAAAGTATATTTATATGCTATTTATTCATTATGTGTATCTTTATTACATTTTTTATTACTTTGTGTAGGTTTGAATTATAGTCTAATGTACATTCATTTCATCCTGAGCAAGTTTCTTAGTATTTCTTAAAGGGCAAATTTGCTAGTAACAAATTCTCTCCATATTTGGATATGTGGGGAAGCCTTAATTTCTCACTCATTTTTAAGGATAGTTCAGCTGGATCTAGAGTTCTTGCTTAACAGTCTTTCTTTCAGCACCTGAAATATGTTTTCTCATTGTCTTCTGGCCTCCACGGTTTCTATTGAGAAATCAGCTGTTAATCTTATTGACTCATATCTTTTACCAAATAAGTCATTACTTTCTTGTTGTCTTCAAGATTTTTGCTTTGTTTTTGCCTTTCAGCAGCTTGATTATGGTGCTTTTAGACGTGGATCCCCGAGTTTATTATGAGTTTTAAGCTGTTTGGATGTCTATTTTAAGATTTTTCAAAAATTATTTCTTCAAGTATTTTGATTCTCCTCTCTAAGAGATGATTTTCATAGATCTTTGAGGTTTTGTTCATTTGTCTTTACTTTTTCTGTTCTCCAGACTGAATATTATCTCAACTGACCCACTTCATGTTTACCAATTCTCTTTTTGCCGGCTCCAACTTGCTGTTGTGCCAGCAACAAGCTGGATTAATAAATTTTTGTTAGCCTATTGTTTTCTCCAAATGTCATCTGTCCACCAAAGCAGACCTAACATTCAGCAATGGCCTCTAATGTTTTTGACAAATGCCCCCAGTAAAAAAACAGGGGAAAAAGGCTTTTGTCATGGGTAAGCTCTGTGTAGGGTAAAACAGACAAATTTGCATGTGTGGTCCTCTAGCAACCACCAAACAGACCATATAATGACAATTCTCAGGAAATGTGGCTTTCAAAGAGCTTCAGCCCTGTTCTATACTCTCTGGTGGCTCCCAGGCTGCAGATTTTCACCCTGAGTATGAGCTTCTGATTTCCAAGGCTGTCACAGAGCTGGAAAGAGGAGGATGGGAATAAGACAAGAATACAGCAAAGGTCACCATTTTAACTAAGACTTGGTCTTCTTTCTTGAATAAATGACCCCTCAACTATCACAAGCCTTTGATTAACCTCAAAAGTCTGAAAAACCATTGTTGTCACTTTTCTAATTGCTTTTATGAAAGAGAAGTTTCAAAAGTCAAACTCCACCATTTTCACTAATATCAAAGCTTTTGCAGATATCTCCTTATTAATTTAAAACCACAACCCTATGATATAGGTATTATTTTTTTCATTTTCTCCATTTTACAATGAGAAGTCTGAGGTCAAGAGAGGTAAAGTAACTTGTTCAAGGTCACACAGCCAACAAATGGCAGAGCCAGGATTCAAATACAGAGTTTGACTCTAGAGCTAGTATGTTCACTTGGGATCCTTTGTCTCCCTGGAATGGAGATAGTCATAGACTTTGAAAACCAGGAAAATGTTTTTTTATATTATTAGGGATTGACTCCTGGGCCTTATGCATAGTAAGCAAGTGTTCTACCACTAAACTTCATCCTCAGTCTTTCTCATTTTTATGCTGTTGAGACAGGGACTTGTTGAGTTGCCTGGGCTGGCCTTGAACTTGTGATCCTCCTGCCTCAGCCTCCTAAGTATCTGGGATTATAGGCAATGAACCATTGCATCAGGCTAAGTATCAAAAATTTGAAATTCTAACTCAAATCCTAAAGTTGCTGCTGTCCCATTTTTACCTCTCTCTGCCTGTTTTTTTCATATGTAAATTGAAGTGATTGGTAGATATTCCCTGGTCTTTTTCAAGATTTTAAGTTTCCCCAGAGCCTACCACACAGTCTATCCCATGAAGCTGTGACACCTGGCTAAAGCCAGGGTTGGGCACTGCTGCTACAGAGTGTGCCCTTTCCACCCAAAGCCCTTCTTTGGTTTGCAGAAGCAGTCAGACTGCTCTGGTCCAGCCAGTTGCGTGTGCTTTAGATGGCCACAGAGGGGGCATTCATTTGCCAGGGGTTATCACTGGTAACATATCACTGTTTTATATCAGCTGTGCCATGGAGCACAGATCATTCCTCTCTGACCCTCTTCTGAGGCCCCAGAGTGCCAGGCTGGGAAGGGCTGATCCTTGTCCCATTCTTTCTCTACAACTTCCGCTCCCTGCATCAATCTCTGTCCCCATAAAAGTCTTTAGGAAACTGACATGGCAGTCAGGCCATGGGACAAAGTGGTGTCTTTAAAAGAAAATCTTTCTTTTTTCTTTATTCTTTCTTTTTCAGTAGTGGAGACTGAACCCAGGACTTTTGCACTGCACTATACCTCCAGTCAATTTTATTTATTTGCTTTTTTTATTTTAAGAAAGGATCTTGCTAAGTCACCCAAATTACTCAGACGAGGGCTTGAATTTACAATTCTCCTGCCTAAGCACCCCAGAGTGCTGGGATTGCTTTTCCATCTCTTTCCTTGACCTACAAGTTCTTACTAACATTTGGCATCTGTGTTATTCTTCTGGCCTCATCTCCCATCCTTTGCCTCCGTCTCTGGGTTCTACACACATACACTTTTTCTACTTCAGAGACTTTATGTTTACTATCCCTTCTGCAGGGAACATCTTCTACCTCCCTCCCACTGTCTTCACATCTTTGCTCAAACATCCCTTGTCAGTGAGGCCTTCGTTGGCTTCCCCCATTAAACTATGCCTACTTCACTCCTAACCCCACTTTTTCCTCCCAGTTTTGCTTTTTGCCTTAGGATAATTTTGTTACATAAACCAATACATTGCTTTTTCACCCAAACTAGCTTGTGTTGCTCCTTCTTTGTCAAACAAATCTCTCTGAAGACAAGGACTCCTCCTTTGGTCCATCAAAGGGCTTGGCATGAAGCTGAGTGTGTCAGAGGCCCTGAACCAAAGCAAGAGGATGTGCTGTACATCTCAGAGGGATGCTCTGAGATGACGGCTGTGTGCAGGATGGCAGCTGGGCCACAGACATGGCAGGGGAAATACTTATTCAGACAGAGCCAGCCTCTGCCCCTTCTTGCCAATCTTTGCCTCCAGCTTGGGGTCTGACCCAATGATTGGGAAATGTCTTTTCCTTTTCTCTTGTTAAAGTCCAGCCAGGGCTGGCCCTTTCCACAAGACCATGTGAGCAAGGCAGAAACTATGGTGGTTCTGAATAAGTTGAGGATTGTGTGTTGGAGACTGGCACCATCCCTGCCACGTCCTTGGAAGCCAAGGGCCCTGACCTGTCACACCAATACCACCTGCAGCTAGGCCATTCCCAGAGCTATTCTGTCCCAGCCAGCTTGGCAGCCATGAAGTGCTCCATGGAGTGGTGGGAATAAGAGAAGATGGCATTCAAGGGGTCAGCTGACCCACTCCTCCTGTAGCAATGGGCAGAAGGCAGCCCAGCTAAGGAGGAAACCTGCCAAGGTCACATAAGGGGCATGCAACAAAATCATGTGGCTTGTGAGACTGGACATACCTGGGCTTGAGCTCATTTGTGTTTTCCAGGGTGGACTCTCTGGATTTTTCAAGTTGGCTTTGATCAAATGCCACCACCATTGTATCTCAGTTCCTTGCTCACAACCTCTCATCACTCAGTTCCTTGCTCACAGCCTCTTTCATTCTGGGTTGTGGAAAGGATGCTACAGGGTAGCACACACCAGACCTGGTAACTCTGGGTAATGAGCAAGATGAGGTATAGTCCTAACACAGAGGCGACAGCATTCCTCTCTACTGCCTCATTTCACCCTCCCAACTACCCTATGAGGCAGTGCAATTAGTAATCCCATTTTACAGGTGAGAAAACTGAGACCCAAAAAGCTGAGAGGGGCTTGACATTCTTAGGATAAGAAGCTGGGGGCTTTAGGACCTGTTTCTCCTCTTTTAGCTATTTAACACTGGTAGTAAGTTACACATAATTTATACACAATGTATACCTTGTCTGGTAGACAAGTTTTTGTGGAAAAACAAGCTTAGTCTTTACTTATAATTCCATTCTTTTACTCCATATAAATTTGTGCTTTTATTACTTTCCCTTTGAACTAGTCAAAACATCTTCATGACTCCCTCACTGTTTAGCAACTAAAATAAAATCTTTAAAATGTGATCATTTTTGTAGCTGTATGAGCCATAATTTTAGCCTTTTTCTGAAAATTATCTTTTAATAGGGCCTTAGGAACCAAACCCTGATTCTTACTGTAGCAGTCCTGAAACCAGCCCTCCTATTCCCCATCCACTTCCAGGGAGGGACCCAGCAAGGAGTCAGAGCCTCTGCACTTCTGGACTTAGTTTCTCTGAGGACTATCCCTGAGGTCAGTGATGCCCAGAGCTAAGAACAGGTATTTACAGGTGTGAAGACAGCCATGGACACAGTCTTCTATCCTGCTAGGTTTCACTGTGGGCTTTTGGGTGGGTCCATGCGCCCTCTTGTGGCTTTTCTTGTCTCTGCATGGACTCTCCTTTTTTTCTCAGCAGTTGGAAGGTCATCCCTTGCCCTCACCTGTCTGTCCCTATCCTGGAACTTTCCCTCTATTACCAATCTGTCACGTTCACAACTGAGGCCTTCACACGGGCCTTCAGTCATGGATTTCCCACTTCTTGCACAGACCTGGCACTCAACCCTCAGTAATGCCACTAGAGTTGGACCATAGTGTGTGTGGGGTAAGGGGGGTGAAATCTGTGAGCACAAAGTGGCTCACCTGGCACAGCTGTACGGCCATCATGTGTCTTGCTTTTCTCATTTTAAAAAGGAGAATCATAATAATTTCAACCTTATTGTGGGAGTTAAAGACTTATTGTACTTTGCCCTTATTCTAGGGCCTGGAGCCAATGGCAGGTGGAAGCACAGGCCCATCACTGCTTCCCCAACAGCAGTGGCACAATTTGGAGGTACAGAATTCAGTTGAGAGGCAACCTCTGCAGGATTTTCCTGCCTCCTGCCCCAGGGCAACTCTTACACTTGCTGGTGGTTTCCTGTAGTTCCTACAACCTCCAGACTCTGAATACTAATGGCAGCTTCCCCCAATCTTTATGTTCTAACCATTGGTGGTTTTGTAAGCATATTTTTCACATTAAATCCTTTCCTGCTGGATATGGAGCAATCAGGGTTCCCATTTATTGATGGGAATGGAATGGTACAACAATTTTGGAAATCAGTTCAGCATTTTCTTATAAATATTTCAGCAATCTTGCTCCTAAGAATTTATGCAAGATTAATGAAAACATATGCCCTGTAACTGAATGTTCATAACAGTATGACTCATACTCACTCAGAACCAGAAATAGCCCAAGTGTCCATCAGTAAGGGAATGAATAAACTGTGATACATACAGTGATACAATAGTGCCTTACTCAGAAATGACAGGGACTGATACACAGCATGAATGAATCTGATATGCTGGTAAGTGACAAATCCAGTCACAAAGGAGTACATTTTTATGTGTTAGTCATGGAAACATGCTGGTCTGTCTTCAAGGAGATTAATAAGCAGTGGTGAGGAGTGTTTGATTTGTCACCTTTCCCATTGCTGGGACAAAATACTTGACACCCACATCTTAAAGAAGAGGTTTATTTTGATTCACAATTTCAAAGGTTTCAATCTATGATCAGCTAGATCCAGGGCAGAAACATTATGTTAGAAGGACATTGTGGAACAAAACTGCTGTGTTCATAGTGACAGGAAGCAGAACACAGGGGAAGAGTACCAGTGAGAGACATATGTCCAAAGGATCACCCCCCAGTTGACCCATCTGCTACAATTGGGCTCCACCTCCTAAGAGCACTTTCAGCTATGAACATCAGCTATGAACATTAATCCACTGATGGATATAGTACACTGTGATCCAATCCCCTTTCCAGGAGTTGCTTAATTCAGTCAAATTGACAACTAAGATAAACTGGCCCACGTATGATTTGCTAACAGCCGCCAGCTGTTGTACCATTGAGAAAACATCAAAACTGTGCTCTTCAGATGCAGCCCACTGAGCACAGACTTTATGAAAATTAAGAGCTTTTTTGCATCAAAAGACACTCTATACAGAGTAAAAAGGCAATCCACAAGAATGGATAAAATCTTTGAAAGTAATATATATTATAAAGGAATAATGCTCAGAATATAGGAAGAACTCCTAGGAAACGATTCAAAAATGAGGAAAGGACTTGAATAGACATTTCCACCAAGAAGATACACAAATGACCAGTAAATACATGGAAAGATGCTCAGCATCACTAACCATTAGGGAAATGCAAATGAAAAGGCAGTGAGATATAACCTCACATCCATTAGGGTGGCTACCATTTTTTTAAAAAGTGTTGACTAGGTGGAGTACAACAGTACTTCATGTACTGTTGGTGAGAATGAAAAATGGTGTGGGCTCTATGGAAAACAGTATGGTGGTTCTCCAACGAAATAGGATTACCACAACTCAGCAATTCCACTTCTATGTATATATCCTGTCCCAAAATAGAAATGGGGTCTTGAAAAGAGAAGCTTGTACAGGCTTAGTCCTAACGGCATTATCCACAGTACCAAAAATGTGGACACAAACCACATGTCCTTTGATGAATTAATGAACAAAATGTGGTACATATGTACAGTGGAATGTTGTTCAGCCTTTGAAAGAAAAGGAATTCTGATACATCGTGCAATATAGATAAACCTTAAAGAGGTTATGCTAAATGAAATAAGCCAGTCATAAAAAGACAAATCCTGTATGATTCCACTTATATGAGATATACAGAGTAGTCAAATTCATGGAGATAAAAAGTAGAATAGTGGTTTCCACAGGTTGAAGGGGCAAGGAAATGGGGAGTTAGTGGTTAATGAGTGCCGTATAGAATTTCAGTTTTGCAAAATGAGAAGAATCCTCAATATGGGTAAGGTGATGCTTGCACAGTATGAGTGTTCTTAAAGCCATTGAACTGCATACTTTAAAATGGTTAAGATGATAAGCTTTAAGTTAGGCACATTTTGCCAAAATAAAAAATATTTTAAAAATGAATATGAATACATTAAAATTTCATTTTAAAAAAATTATCTGCTCTAGGTGTCAAGTACGTTTGGTACCCCAGAGGAAGCGGAATAGAAAGTTTTACTTGACAGCATAAATGAAAATGATATTAATTATGGAGGGCTTTCTGGAGTAGGTGTGGTAGTTGCACTGATGCTTGATCAAAGGAGAAGATTCTAGTGGTAAATTAGTCCACCTCAGGATCCATCTAAGTCACTTCTTAACAGTTTCCAAGGAGACAAGGAGCTTGGAACATCCACATTGCTCTCACTTGGCAACCAGAAACTGGTGGCTGTGGCCACCTACAAAGTTACTTCCAGCATCCTGGGCTCTTATGTCTGACATGGCATCTATTCTACCTAGATAGTGGGGGCCCAGCTGGGAAGACACCTGTCACCTTCTTCCCTTCTCAGTAACTCACAGACCTCAAGGAGTAAACAGGACCTTCACTGATATTGGTAAGTCCACAGAAAGTGCTGGATGGTCCAAGGCAAGACACAGGTGTCTTCCAGCCCCAGAATAACTTCTCATTTGTTCCCATTAATGGAAGACCCTGAAGTTCAGGATGCACAGAACACAGTCCTTGCCCTCAGAGACTCAGCATGTTGTTGGGGTTAAAGTTCACCTCATTGTCTCAGTTTCTACATATAAATGCCTCTGTGTTTTTGGCTGCTAGGATACAGACTTTCTGAGGTCTGGCCACTCTTGCACGGAGAGGGGCACAGAAGATACTAGCGCAATGCTTTGCCCCTCCCTGAAGTCACTTGTAAGTATCAATGCTGCTTTCACTAAATTCTGCAATTCTATGCAGGACTTTTCATGACCCCAAAATCAGCTCCCACTTTTAACAGATGAGAATGGGAGTGAAAATAAATTACCCTAGTTCCCATGGTGTTATTATAGATTGCTAAATTAGGCAGAAATATTATAGGCAGTCAGATAGGGCTAGGTCTTCAAGAGAGTCAGTTTAGATAAGAATACATTACAACTGTGGCTGGAGGCACATCTGCTGAAGGCCAAATCTTAAGATAAAGACAAAATGACCAGGTCTATATGCCTCTCTAAAGGACAAGCAATATACTATAATTGTTACCACCTGATCTAATAAGTCTAGATAGACATCAGTCATCCAGGTATGTGACCAGGACTTTTTTGACTTGTCTCTTCCCATAAAAGTTCATGTTCTGGCCATGTACACTTACTGCATGACTTGCTTCCCCACTGGATCAACATTGCCTAAGCAGCTATAGTTGTCATCTTATTGGTTGATCATAGTCTTGTCCCACATTATACCCACATCATGATTTTGTACCCTCCTCATGATTTTGCTTTATAAAACAACAGTGAAGGTTGCTCATTGGCAACCTTCTCAGGCCCCCTCCTATCTTTCAGGAGCCATGTTTCCCAATAAAACTGTCCTACTCTTAACCTCCATTGTACTTTAGAAGTCATTCTTTGATTCAGTGAACACAAACTTTTATGATATCATTATAACTATATCATTTGGAGGTCCTATATCAGCCTTACTTGGGACAAGTCTGAGCATGTTGTACACATGCCTCACCCCCAGCCCCGAGCTCCCCAGCTGCCTGTGCGGGTGTCTGGCATGTTTGTACACCCTCCTTCTCTGTTCCTTTGCCTTTCCTGCCATTTCCTGGAATCAGCTCCCAAATAAACCTCTGAAGTCTTTGTCTCAGCATTGGCTAAGACAGTGATAATGTTGTATAACAAGAAATCAAAGTTCTGTAAGATGCATGTCATGACTGATCTCACACAAAGTGGTAGAGCACAAGGAGTAGGGCAAGGAGCTGTCTTCTCAGGGACAAGCATCAAGGAGATGTATTGTCAGTAAAAAACCTGAAAAATGGTGGTAGAACTGATAGAAAGCTAGTCTTCTCTTCATTATTATGAATCAGCAATTCTAATCAACATCAATGATAAAATACTCCTCTCCTTGTGGGCTAATAGCTTTCATTGTTGCATGCCCACTCGTTGACACCCACTGAGACTCCACTTGTTGACAGTGGGCAAGAGAGGAGCTGGGCCCCCTGATATTCCCTTGTTATGGAAAATTCCCAGATTCATTCGGGGCTGACCTGACCATCACACAGAATGAGCTTCCAGTCTTCTGGAGCACAGGTGTTACAGAGCACAGCAAGAGAGAAAGAGCAAGAGACAAGATGGCAGTACAGTGGGGATCTGATATGACCAGTTGTCCAGGGGAAATAAAAGGCCATGAGGCATCCAGAAACTTGGTGTTAGGTTTTCAGCGCAATAAGAGAGAAAATATAAAATAAAAAGTAGCCTTTATTCCAAGGATGTGGAGAGAACTCCATGAGTATAGACAGCCTATCATTTCTCTGAACAAATCATGGGGCATGGGATATATATATATATATATATATATATATATATATATATATACTCTTACCAAAGCTATTGGGACTTTTCTCATGCCACTGAAAAAGGAAAAAGGAAGTTGTCATATGGGAAGGAGCGAGTAGCTTCAAAGTAAACATCCTTGATCCCACTTCCACTACAGTAATGCCATGTAGGGCATAATCCTTTCATTCTCATCTTTTTATTGTTAGGAAAAGGATGAAGTCTCTCTCTTCTACTTCCTGCTAGCAGGGGGCACCGTATTGGGGTTTAGGAAGGTTGATGGGATGATGGTTGATGCCCATGTAGAATCTGGTACCAGGCATGTTAGCCAGGACAACTTTATCATTGGTGAATGCCTGCATCTTAGACTGGAAAAACAAAGAGACAAGGTGCTATGAGGAGTAAAGCCGCTATCATATTTAAGGATCTAGGGGAAGTAAAAGGAAAGGTGCCCTTGATTTTTTTATGTCATTTCATCAGGGCCATGGTAAGGTAGACTCTCAGGAGGAGTGTCATTTTATCAGGATCATGATGAGGTAGAATTCTGAAAAATAAGTTTGGGGGTAGAAGGAGTGAAGTTATGAGAGGTGATTATTTCTCCATCTGAAAGGATAAAAGTTAAAAGTGTAAGCAGGTAAGGCTTGTCTCTGGTCCAGGAGTTGAGCTGGAAAGAATAAGAAGCAAGGGGCTGGGGATTTGAGGATTTAGTTCAGTGGCATAAGCACCTGCCTGGCAAGTGGGAGGTCATGAGTTCAATCCCTGGTACTGCAAAAAAAAAAAAAAAAGAATGAGAAACATGAGAAATATAAAGCCTGATAACAAAACATGACTTAGTCTGAGAGCTGTGGCTATGAGGCCTTGGTGAGACAGAAACAGGTGGGCAATAGAAGATGAGATGACCACTCAGAATGGATATAGGTGGGAGGGCAATGCTTAGCTTGAGTGATGTGGAACCAGGATGGAGGTTTAGCAATTTTGACTGCTGTTGGGGTTGCCAAGAAGACCAGGTAGGGGCTGCTCTGCCATGGTTGTAGTCCTTGGGATGATTTTCTGTATCAGGACTTTAGTAACTGCATCAGCAGTCATCCTGGTTGTGGGAAAGGCTTTTATCCATCCTGAAAAAGTACAAACAAAGGTGAGAAGGTATTTGAGAGTTTTGTGGCAGGGCATGTGGCATGTGTGTAAAATCTACCTGCCAGTCCTGACCAGGGGTGTGTCCGAGAAACTGATGAATAGGAAAGGAAGGGGGTGATATGTGTCTCTGAGGAGAGGTTCTACTATAGAGATGACAGGTGTAAGCTGTTGTGACTTCAGAGTGGGTCTATATAAACACAAAGGAATCCTGACAATTAGGGTGTAGGGGAGATGTTAAAAGGCAGTTTTAAGATTTACAACTGTAAAGGAGTGGTGGAGGGAGGGATATGAGAGAGCCTGGTATAAGGGTTTGGCACCACTGAGTGGATTGGGGCCACAGCACTATTGATTACTCTGAGGTCTTGCACTAGACAATAAGACCCATCAGGCTTGAGTACTGGGAGAATAGAAACATTATATGTTGAATGAGTAGGTTTAAGAAAACCATTATCTAAAAGGTGCTTGATTATAGGTATAAGTCCCTATAAATGTTTGGGAGTTATGGGATATTGGGGAATGCAAGGAAATACTGAAGGGTCCCTAAGTCGAATTAAAATAATCATGGCATGGGTAGCACAAGTAGGATTAGAGGTATCTGAAACTATGGGATTGACCAGAGAAAAAGATCTTTACCTAAAAGGGGTGTGGGACGTGTTGGAATTATTAGGAAGCTATGGGTAAAAAAGAGAGTCTGGAACCTGCATGGAATAGGCCCTGTCTGCAAAGGCTGTGTAGGTTGGCTGTCAACACCCACTATAGAGACTGAGGATTTAATACAAGGACCTGAAAACTTAGGAAGAACACTATATATGGCCTCTATGTCCACAAGTACAGAGAACATCTTACCTGAGACCTCCAGTGGGACTTGGGGCTCTGAGAAGGATATCTTAACGGGGGGCTGTGGACTCCAAACCCCATCAGTCTTTAGCAGCAGTCCGAGTAGGTCAGTCAGCGATGAATCTGGCAGTGATGAAATCTCCTGTAAGGACAAGGAGTTAGAGAATGTCTTACCTGCTCTCTGGTGGCTAGGACAGTCACTCTTCCAATGGCCCTTAAGATTGCAATGGGGGCAAGGTCCCAGAGGAACGCCGGATTGGGGCACTCTCTTGCCCAATATCCTTTTTGTTGCACTTGAAGCGTGGTCCAGGAGGGGCTCAGATAGCTCTGCCTTGTCTTGGTTTACCTGTTTCAGAGCTCCAAGTGTCACCACTAACAGATAGGATTGTTATTTTTCCTTTTAATTTTTGTCTCTGTTCTTGAAAACACGAAAAGCCACATTAAGAAGGTCTCCCTGTGGGGTTTGATGGCCAAGTTTAGCCTTTTGTCTTGGGATCTGGCCCACAGAGGAAGATATCTGTCTCTTCCACAGTCACAAGACATCTGGTTTTTATCTCGGGTAGGTGTACAGCTTTAAGTCTAAAGGAGACAAAGGCAAACAACTAAGTATGCAGGAGTCAAATAATAGAATCAATAGGGTATTTATGATTATAACTTTAGTAATGGCTTCCCATAAGGAGGGTAAGGATAAGGTCTAGGGAATTTTAGAAATTGACATGTTATTTGTTTGTCATACACACATTTAGGTTTTACAATTTTATAAGTAACTCATGTGCTGTTAGAATGTCTAATGCCATCTGATTTTTGGAGGATGGCCTGTTTTGTTAATTTTACCTTTTTATTTAGGAGAGAGAGATCAGCTGCAGTGTCATTTAAGTATAATTAATTATGGCTCCAATATGTATCATATAACCTTTTTCTGGAAAAGATCTGGTGGATCTCAGCAAAAGGAATCCAAAAGGAATTTATAATTATCTCTTAATTTTATTTGTTGAACATCTAGAAGATTGATAACAGTATAGTGCAGTAGAGGCAGTAAGCTTAACATAAAACATTAAATGGAACTATAATTTTACATTAACCATGGGTGTTTTTACCATTTGAGCACTGAAGAAATTTGTGACATTGTTTGGACTGTTCACTATTTAGGCATCTCTAAGTATAACATATACATCACATAAACTTTTGTTTAAAATTATTATTTGACTGGTGGCCTTGTGTTGGTCTGACCTGAATCTCCTGACTGGAGCACAAGGAAAAAGCAGACATCCGGATCTGAAAGAAAACACTAGTCATGATAAACAACCTCAATTTTACATTTGAGAGCATGAATATATTATCAGATCAGCAACAATGAATTGTCTCAGCCATATGAACTTATGGGGTGTCTCCCATAAGGCTATGGAGATTATTGGGGCCTCCGATTAATGAATAAGAGCTGGTTTAAATTACCAGGTGACCACTTTCTTATTCATCAACTGAAGTCCTGTGCAATCTCTCCTCACCCCAAGGGATTCTGTTTAACCAGTTTTAACATTTTAACCAGCTAGCAAACTAGATGGAAGCATACTTTTTAAATGTATAACCAAAATAAACCTTGATTAAATGATCTGAAAATGTAAAAGAGGATGAAAAAAATTGTTGAGCTCAAATAAAAGGAACAGTTATTTATAGAGCGGGCAAATGGATAAACATGGAGAGACGATCTGTACAGTAAACAGTCAACAGATATATAGACTGACAAACATGTTATAAAATCAAAGTGCACTCAAATATATTTGGCCAATTTGAGCTATAAAAAATAGACTAGTATGAACCTTTTCATAGATTAATTTATAGAGATCTCTTGAAATAAGAATAGCAGAAAAGGAACTTAGTTTATGGCTAATCTGAGATAGGTCAGAGAGGGAGAAAAGGACACAATTAACTAATCTCTTGGGGCCAGCCTGCTCTCGAATTGGAAGTAGAGACTGAGGCTGAAAGGACTGTGGAGTAGATGGCCACTGAGCAGCCAATGTCTGACAGGCATGTGTGGGCAATCACTCAGTGATGGGCTATAAAACAGCTGTTCATCATCATGCAGTGAGGAAACATAGGCTGTTGGTGGGTCACTGTGTGACCCATAGCAGCTTAGCTGTTGCTGATAACACAGCAAGCAAGAGAGTTCAAGATGGTGGCTGGCCATCATGTGACCTGCAGCAAGATGGTTGATGCTAATCACACGATGGGCTACAAGGTGGCTCACATTGACTCTGAGACCCGTCGCAAGATGGCGGCGCACTATTATGTGGCAGAGGGCCACAAGATGGCAGCCATCCTCCATGTGAGCTGTAACAAGAGGGCTTGCAAGAACCATATGGCCTGTTAGAAGGCTGGAGCGCATGGGACCACATATGGTGAGCTGGCAGAGAGAACAGCAACACAGAAATAGGAGACAAAGAACCATATGACTGAACAAACGGCTTGGGTGGGGGGGCATTGAGAAGTTGGAGACTGGGGAGAGAGACTAAGGGAAGGATTAGAGGCTGCTGTGGGGGAGGGAAGAGGAGAAGACGGTGCAGGGGTACAGGAACCTCTGGCTGAGAAAGCTGCGGCATTTGGTCTGGGAGATATAGGGGAGAGTTTCTGGTGAGCAGAGCAAGCCAGAGGTATTTGGGCCATTATACTAGACAGAGTGAGAGAAAGGCACATCCTCGGAACAAAGGCCTAAAAATGATAGGTTTTTGTCAACTTGTCGCCATTGTGAGGAATGCATAAATAAAGATCAGATTTTGTTTTTGTTTTTGTTTTTTAGTCATCTTGAGGCCAAGAGCACCAAGGTTATGAACCAGGCACTCCAGAGGTATGGGGTTTGTTTTGGGGGGGGGGCCAGGAAATGGCCCCCAGGACTGAATTATAAGTAAGCTGAGAAAACAGCTTCACCTCAGGACATAAGAGCTTTAGCTCTCCCCCAAGGAACATGGAAGCCATCTTGGGTCACATCTATCAAAAAAAGTCATCACCCATTTTGATTGTGTGACACCGAAAGTCCCAACACACTCATTCTCCCGGCCATCACCAGAAGAGTTTGGGGTGGGGTCCCAGGGAACAAAATTAACAGTTTTGCTTTGGACTGTATGGCCTAAGAATCAAGAAAACTGCTATCTTTGTCCCAGGACGGTAAGGATAGGTTTTCTGATTGCAAGCTTGTGTATTTTAGGAATGGGAACAGAAAACCCCAAATAGTAGCTCACCTTTGATGAGTGAAGAAGGTTGCTGTTACATGCAGATTAGCTGCAGCAAGTTAACATTCCCAGAGCAGAAAACAGTGGTTCACAGGCAGGGTCAGCTCCAACTTGGGAGCTAATATTCTCTGCCATCCGAGTCCCATGGCACCATTCTGTTAGGTTTTTGGCACAATAAGAGAGAAAATAAAAAATAAAAAGTAGCCTTTATTCCGAGGACTTGGAGAGAACTCCATGAGTATAGACAGCCTATCATTTCTCTGGCCAGACCATGGGGCAAGGGATATATATATATATATATATATATATATATTCTATACTCTGACCAGGGGTAGTGCTTAGGGCAGGCATAGATGATGCTCAAGGAGCTGATTGGGACCTTTCTCATGCCACTGGAAAAGGAAAAAGCAAGTTGCCATATGGGAAGGAGGGAGTGGCTTCAAAGTAAACATCCTTGATCCTGCCTCCACTACAGCAATGCCATGTAGGGCATAATCCTTTCACTTGGCACTTATTGATTGAGGAGGGGATTATCACAAGATTCAGTGGGTGATGGTGATCTTAAAATAATGAGGCTCTTGTCCTGGAACATCTTTAGTCTTAATAGTTTTTGTCTTAATCTTAGTGGTTTTAGTCTTACTTTTAGTAGGTGGGAGAGAATGGCCCACCCCTAATGTGATAACAGGAAATCTCAAAAGTGAGGTACCAAAAATCCCAAACTTCCATTCATCCCTTAGGGAAGTATGTAAAACTATCCATTATGAATTTATGGTCCCCAACAAACCTTCTCTTCCTGCAAAAAGTTCTCCCTGGCCCCCAAACTAGCTTGGATACATACATCTCAGAGTGCTTCTCTAGCATGGCAGTTTTCACACTGATTTACTTTGTTGTGTAATTTTTTTAAAACCACTAGACATTGAGCTCCATAGGGACAAGAGTTATGGTTTATTCATTATGCATTGCAATAGACATTTAAGAATGGAGTTAAATGGATACTTTTGCATAGTGTATAGCCTGCAACATGATCTATGGCAGCTTCACCTATGGAGAGTCATGGAAAGAATGAATCTGGGAATTTTCCATAATAGGGGAATATCAGGGGCCCCTGAAGTGAGCCTCCAATCTCCTGTGAGGTACTAAGAAACAGAGAGAGAGAGAGAGAGAGAGAGAGAGAGAGAGAGAGAGAGAGAGAATGGCAGTACAAAAGGGATCCAGGAGGACCAGTTGTTCATAAGGAACAAAAGGCCATGAGGCTGCCAGAACTTTGGCATTTATTGATCAAACAGGAAATTTGAGGAGGGAACTGCCAAATGACTCAAGAGAGCAGGGGTGATTTTATGCTAAGAAGGATTTTGCTCTGGAGTCTTATTCTTAGTGGTTTGAGTTTTAGTCTTAGCGGGTGGGAAAGGATGGTCCATCCTTAAAGAGATAATGAGAAATCTCAAAAGGATGCTACCAACTGTTCATCCCTTAGGGAAGTATGCAAAATTAGCCACAGAGAATTTGGGGTCCCCAACAGGGGAAGGATATTAGGATCAGAAGGGGCTAAGCAAGTAATGTCAGGGAAGACTAAAGGTAGCTTCTTGGTGGCAACAAAATAGCTTTACACCATGAGAGAGCTCCATGGCCATGAACTACTTTAGCATCATCTGGATTGTGGTCAATATCCCAAAAGTCCTCTGACAGTCTCATCTTGTCTTTGCAGATAGGATTCAGGAATCTGGACAGCCTAGGAAAATCTTAGCTTTGAGAGGCAAAGAGTCAGCTGACAAAGTGGGTGGTGATAAAGGGTCAAATTTATATAGGTGAATGAAACACCCAACCTACTATGTCCGTGAGTTCGTCTTCTCTAAAATCAAAGAATGAACTTTAGGAACAACAGAGGTGAAGAATAGAATATATTTGTTATGAGAAAGCTTCTGTCTGAAGAGAGACAGAAGGGGGTCCCGAGTGGGTTTCCCAAGACTGTCTTTTCCAGGCACTTTTATAGAGTAAAACCATGAGATTAGATGGCTCAAAGGTGGGGAAATGGGAATTTGAAAAGTGGGCATAAGATGATCCAGACTTAATCCCTAAGAATTATACTTAAGGGTGTGCTTGCATTTGTCTTCAGATCTGGCCTGCAGCAAGAGGTGTGTGTCTCCTCCAAGGTCATCAGACATATGGTCCTCTGTGCCAGATTCTTCAAGGGCCTAGCCCTATCTGGCTACCTATATAATATTTCTAACTGGCTTAGCTGCCTGCAACAAAACTGGATTAGGTTAAGTCAAGAATTCATTCATTCATTCCTTCACTCAATTTTCTCTTATTTTTTCTTTCAATAAGTGTGTAATGAGCCCAGATGGCATTCAAGTACAGTTATACACAAGTGAGACATAATCCCTACTCCCTTGTCATAGTCATTTTAAAAATGAGCAAACAAATAAATAATGTAGTGTAACGTTTTACTTTATAATTTGTAGAAAAGAAAGCATGGTAAGAGGATAAAGATTGGAGAAGGTAACTTTGAATGGGTTAGTTAAGGAATCCCTCTTCTAGAACTAGTAGGTGAGATAAAGAACTACTTAAAATGAAGAAGCAAGCCATGAAGATAAAAAAAAAAGAGCACTCTAGGCAAAGAAAGTAATGCAGTTGCCCACCCTTTCCATAGGTTTCATATGAATGGATCCAATTCATAGTGTACTGAAAATATTCTAGAAAAAATAGACGGTTTTCCTGTCACTAGTCCCTAAAGGATATGTAACATCCAGGGGTGAGCAGTTCACCACACTATGCTATGCTATGCCATGCCACAGCTCTGCTGAAAATGCAGCTCTCAGTGACCCTAACCATAAACCCAGTGCCAATAAAGAACTAAAGGCAAAGTTTAATATAACAAAAGACAGTTTGTTTGGGAAAGATGGAAAATAAAGAGGATAGATAGCTACCATGAGGTAGTGGGGGCTTCGGAGCTGAAAGCCCAGGAGCTCTTATTCCTGGTTCCTTTTACTGGGGACCAGTATCTTTTCTATCCCCCGGTGGGTACTTGTCAAGAGAAGTGATCTTGTTCTCTTAATTGTCTTTGATCCTAACCTTGACATGTCTGCCTACATTCCTTCTGACCATTTGGTTTCTTCCTGTCCCTTTGGAATGAATAAGCGGGGAGAGCAGCTTAATGATAAAGAAAAGGGGACATGTATATATGTGTCTATCTGGTGCAATATTATAATGATGTTAAAGTGAGAACATACATACATGTACATATGCATAGGTTTCTCTGTGTGTGCACATGCACATGTGTTTGTGCTTGTACATGTGTGTCTTACATATTGAATAAGAGTCCTTAGAGGACTGTGTCTTATCTCCCTTGCCATCTGTCAAGCCAGTGAGGGTAGCTGGCCCTCCAAGTTCCTCTTGTCCCTGGTTTCCTCAGGGACTGATAAATTCTTACATTAATAGAATTAACAGTTTAGCTTTTCTCTCCCTTCTTTGCTTTTTAACTGCTTTAATTGCAGAGTCTACCTTTGAAGCCAGAAACTGCTTTTGGTGATAGAGGCAGAAATTGCTTTTAGTAAGTTTCCTTACTGATCTTAATAAAGTTCAAAGTGGCCCCTTTCCTATCTTTTCCCTACCATGGGTCCCCTGTCCCTACAGATACAGTATTACAACTATTTGCATAGCGTTTACACTGTATTAAGTAACATAAGTAATCTAGATATGATTTAAAGTACAATCTAGAGGAGAATGTGCAGGTTATATGCAAATACTATGCCATTTTATACAAGGAACTTGAACATCTGCAGATTTGGGAATCTGAAGGGATCCTGGAACCAATCTCCCATAAAATACTGAAAGACAATTGCACATACAAAGACCTAGAAAGCAGAACATATGAAAGAGGAAGACATAATAAGCTACTAAAATCGAAAATGAAATGCTGGTGGATCAGATAAGGGGAAGGCAGTGGAGGTGGTGTGAAGTGGTCAAATTCAGAATACATTTTGAGGGTAGAGCCATTCAGCTTTGCTGTCAGATCAGGTAGAGAGGCAGCCAGGAGTTAAAATCATGGCAGTCCAAAGTAATACAGGGGTTGAGAGGATAATCAGAAATGATAGCTACCAGGGGGAGGGGCAGACCAACCATATGCACTTTTCTGCAGACCGTGGACAGAACTTTTATTTTCAGTGGGCTGGGAACATAGCAAGGTTTTGAGCAGAGAGACAAGAGCTCACTTGGCGTTCTAACAGGATTTCTCTGCTTGCAAGGTGCAGAATAGATGTAGGCAGTCAGGATGGAGTTCACAGGCTGCTATTTGGCATCCAAGTGACAAAGGACAGTGGTATGAGCCATGGTGCTGCCCAGACTAAAGAAACTAAATTTATTCGAGTAGAAACAATAACTGAACTTCAAGAAACTTGTTAGAGAAATAATAGGTATTCAAAATAGGGCTGGGGGTTTAGCTCAGTGGCAATAAGTGCCTGTCTGGCAAACAGGACGTCCTGAGTTAGATCCCTGGTACCAAAATAATATTATTATTATTATTTTTAAAAAGCGATAGGCAAATAAATGCCTGGAATTTGGTCAGGAGCTTTGTCTTCCTTAGTGACTTGAACTCTCTGCTTTCGTTTGGTCATTTTCAAAATGGGGATGATAGTAGATCTATCCTTTAAGATTTGAGAGGACGATGCAAAGGTTTGGGCACAAATTCGTGTTACCACCCAATAAACATGTAATAAGTGTTATCTTAGGAGCCACATGGCTAGGTTCTGGTATCATCTCTGCCATTCACTGGCTAGCTGTACCATCTTGGTCAAATTATCCTTTTGTGCCTCAGTTTACTCGTATGTGAAATGCTGCTAACATTAACATCAACTGTATGAGTTTGGATCAGAAGATGAGCTATTCCTGCCGGCTGTGGGTCACATGCGCACGCCAGCCCTAGCGGAACCTTTCAGAGTCACGCTTGCGTTTCCAGCCCGGCGCGGGAAGCAAAACTGCGCAGGGGCCTGGAGCTACTTCCGGAAACCACGCCACACCCCCCGGGGTTGCCCCATTTTGGCCGCAGGTGGAGACTCCACCTTAATCCGCAGAGTTGAGCTGAGCGAAGTAAGAACTCCTTCGAGGGCGGAGCCAGCTCACTTCGCCACCCTTTCTTCCGCCCACAGAAGCCGCGGGCACTCATGGCGGGCTTGGAGGTGCTCTTCGCTTCCGCGGTGCCGGCGATCACCTGCGCGCAGGACGCGCTCGTCTGCTTCCTGCACTGGGAGGTGGTGACGCACGGATATTATGGCTTGGGTGCCGGCGACCAGGTACGTCCCGAAGCCGGCGGCGGGGAGGGGGGGCGGGGGAGCTGTCTTCTGCCCAAACTCTGAGTTCGCCAAAGGCCTAGTCTTCCCACTCCTCTCCCTTTAAGTCTGTGCCCTGGAGCGTCTGATAGTAAATAAAACTCGGCGACTAGGTGGGTCGGGAGCTCAGCTGCGCCAGCCCTGAGGGAGGCTTCCCAACACTGGTAGTGCTACACGATTTGTAAACAAAACCCAAAGACTGAAAGCTGTGTCAGCACAGCTTGGCAGTGTTTTTGGGAGGCTGCTCAGTACTGCCCTATACCCAACCCAGCCACCACCAGACTGTCGGATCCAAGCATAGGTATAGGAGTGAGCTTTAGTCTACTCAGCCCCAGTCGTGTCGGGTCTTCATCCCTCAGCATAACCCCCAAGATACTACACATCCTTCACCCTTTACTGAAGGGCCTGGTGCAGTCCGCTTTACTGTCATCGCCAGCTCGAGCTCTGGATAACTACCACCTCACACATAAGTAAGGACCTCGGTTTGAGGGTCTCCTAGCAGTCACCATCTAGCTATCCTTTCCCACTCTACCATCTCGTTTTTACCTCTTAAGAACTGGGACCTTGTTATGTCTCCACAGATGCCCCAGGACTACTGGGACCAGCTCACCTCACTAATTCTTTGCTGTAGTATTCTCCCATCTTCCCTGCCCCTTCCTTATAACTCTTAACCACCATATCAACTTTATTGGAGAACTGGGCCTGGCCCCCTAACTACTCCTTTGGTTTTCATCTACCTCATCAGAGTACCTTCCCAACCACACTCCCCACACACACGTACCTTCCCAGCCACACTCCCCACACAAACACACACACACACACACACACACACACACACGGGCACTTGGCACTCCAGGCCTGCCCTCCATAGTCGCTGTCCTCAAATTCGCAGGACCAAAACCAGCTCCAGGAAGTAAGCCATCCCACCCCTTGCATCTTGCAGTGGGATTTTTAAATTTCCTCTCATTTCTAATTGCTTCAGTTTTCAAACCCATGAGTCCTGTTCTAGATTCTCAGATGTACACTGCCGTCTTATTAATTTCCCTCACCTTTCTCAAAAACACCTTATATATTCTAAGCACTTAGCCAGGTATCTCCCATCCCCCTCGCCACTTTTCCATTCCTTCTGTCCCATAAAACTAAGGATTAAGACTACTATACCCAACCAGGCGTGGTGGCTCACACCTGTAATCCCAGCACCGGGGAGGCTGAGGCAGGAGGATCGTTGTGAGTTCAAGACCAGCCTGGGCTACAAAGTGAGCTCAAGGCCAGCCTGAACTGCATAGTGAGACCCTGTCTCAAAAAAAAAAAAAGACCACTATACCCTTTTCACACTTTATTCCCATCAGCGGGAAACAGAGCAACTATTATTGCTTTCTGGCTCTATTTTTCTTTTCCAAACTTGAGATATCTGCTGGGACCCCAGATACACATGCAATATCCCTATTCCCATCTCCATACTCATCCTTTATCCTTCTTGTGGGCTCTAGGACTGGGATTGGAGACAAAGTGTGGAAAAAAATGCCTAGCTTTACACACAAGTATGTGAATGCATGCCTGCCCACACACGCAGACACCCTTGGAAGCAAGAATCATTTCCTCCTCTAAGATTTATTTCCCTGGACTTTCTTTCACAGTGTACTTCATTCCTTGCTTTGCAGCATTTTAGACCTTGGAACCAACTAAAGAAAGCCTCCTCTCTACTCCAGGTTTCAGGCTCCCCTTTCATTATATAATCTCTCCATTCCTCCAGCAGAAGCCTTAAGTCTCCTTGCTTGCTCCACCTGTACAATTTTCTAATCTTTAACTGCTGTTTCTTGCCCCAAGTGTTTCATTTCAACTTTTCCTGGAAAGTTCTACCAAGACACTGATACTTAGAGTGTTGCAAGTGATGATAGGTTGGAAAGAGGAGTACAACTTGGTTTTAACCTTGAAGTTTCCCCATCGGCCACATCCCAAAGATGGAACAGGTCTGCCATTCCCTGTACCCTACTTCCAACTCCCATCCTGCTATATCTGCTCTGCCTCACTGTCAGAACTCCTTCCTCCTCTCTCCCAGGACCAACAACTTGTAACAGGGACATACATTAACACTGCAGGTTTGCTCCCACCACTCATTTCCTTCACAAATCTTGTGAGCATCTAGGAGGCACTTTGACAGGTTAGGACATCAGTTGAGATAGATTGATGCCTTCCAGTTGTTATCATCCTCTTGCCAATACTTTAGACCAGTGATAGCAAAACTTTTAGAGACTGAGTGCCCAAACTGCAATCCAAAACCTACTTGTTTATGATAAAGTGCCAGCACTGCAGTTAAACCTGAATGCTCAGCTACTGGGGCAATGTTGGGGCAACTTGGCTTGCAGACCCTCAATTTTTCAAGTAAAATGTACAGAAAGAATATACTTTATTCTCTATTTAATGCTGATTTGTAAAAATAAGTCCCTGGCACATTCCCAAAGGTCTTTCTGCTCAGCGTACCCCTTGTCAAGCTCCTATAGCTCAGAAAATGATGCTGGCTCCTGACATCTTTGGGGAGGGCAAGGATCCTGGGAGTTTGGGAAGACACTCCCCACTGTCTCTCTGTCTGCCTCAGTGCTCAATCTTGCACCCTCAGAGGGGTCAGGTGTTTGCATTGCAAACTCATAGAGTGTGCTGCTATTGGGCATCTCAGCCTTTTCTCCTGAAGATGCTTTCAGATTCAGGTTGCTCTCACTTCTGCTGAGTCTGCTCTCATTTGCAGTAGAAGTCCTTTGGAGTGACACCTTTCCTCTCAGTTTATTTAAGAGAGGGTTTAGTTTTCCAGCAAGGGGCCAGCAGATTCATTAAAGACCAAGTGTTTCCCCGGCTTGAAGGATGTTTGTATTCCTTTCTAGCACCTCCTGCTCACTTTCCTTCTTGTAGGTAAGAGGGAAACAAGGGTCCCCAGAGTATGCACTTGACTGTCTAATGCATGAACAGTTGTAATAGAAAGCTAGTTTGTCTAGTTTCTCTTTTGATTTGTCTACACTGACACAATAGAATTATGTGTTTAAAAATTAGCTAGAAGAGCAATATCTGTTGACTTTAACAAAAATTAACATTGGAATTTCCTTCTTGAAGACAGTCCCAGTGCTCTAAGAGCTGTGTAGTTATATCAAGTGGTTTAGGTAGCAAGGAGACTTAAGCTGTGACCATAAACAGGTTAGAGAAATTAGTTTTCTGCTCAAAACTAATCTAAGGATTATGTAGAAAAAGAAAATGCCCAAAATGCCCTGTTAGAGTTTCTTTGGGTGCCTTCCAGCCTCAAGAATTTGCCTAAGAAAATTACTTTCTTGGGACCGGTCTGGTGGATCTGGTTGGGAACAGTCTTCTCCAGCCATAACCTGGGCAGCCAGGAGCTCTGAATTTCAGACCTAGCTCTGCACCTAACTTGCTGTCATCTTGGGCTGCTATGACCTAGGATGAGTCTCAGCCCCTCTAAGGCCTCAGAGTTTTCACCTGAGGAAGTTACATTAGAGAACTTTGCACTTTGGCTACTTTCCAACTGCTTCTGCAGTATTTGATATTTGATCTCAGGGCCCAGAATGCAATCGAATGTCATGTTTGGCCTGATAATGACAACTGTCCTGTCAGTCCCACCTTGATTGTCTGGGAACATCAGTCTTACCATGGTGAGAGGTATCAGGCTTACCTGACCTCAAAAATCTTGCCTTAATCTGGAAGCCAAAGGTGATGGGGTGATAAGCTGACCAAATTATCTGTATTCCAAGAGAGAGTTCTGGTAAATTGAACGCTGTGCATGAAGGATATATTAGAAATTTAAAAACCCTTGACAAAACAAGGATAATATGTATCCTCATACCCCTGGCTTCCAAAGTAAATCCACAACACTAAGCATGTCATAGGGAATTTACCATTTTGGGTAAGAGAATAGTTTCTCTTTCCTGCTCAGCAGAATAGTTTGATAGTTTCAGTTTTGTTTTTGCCACTGTCAGTTCTCTGCTTCAGGGCTATGAATTCCATTGTCATCCAGCCAGGTTTAAACCATGCCAGTTACAACATCTAACATCTTTGGAACCAATTCTCTGAGTGAATTCTTGAGCACCAGAGGTGGCCAAAGAGGAGAAGCAGCAATTTCAAATTCCGGGCCTCTTTTTGTCTTTGATATATGGAAAGTCTTGCATTGCTAGACCTTTATTTTTGTCGTGTTCTTTATGCCTGGTCCCACTCCTTCTTTCTGTATTCTCGTGAATACAAGCTTACCCTGCTCCAACTGGTCTGGTCCATGTTGAATAATATAAATAAGCACCCATGAGAAAGTATATGGTAATTTCTGTGCTTTTAAGTAGTTACTTAAGAGTATAAGATATAGGCATAAAAAAATTCTCCTCCCCATATTAACATGAACCTTCCTTTTCAATAAACTAAAAGAAACTAATAGTATAGCTACATTGCATTTTTCTTCCTTTTCCCTTCCTTTCTTTCCCTTTGCCCCCTCCTAATTCCTTTTTCCTTTTAAGTGATTATGTCCCATTTCACAGTATCTACTGTACATTCTAGACCTTATTTATTTTTCAATTTCTCACACCAGGGAGACAATATGATATTTACACAGATGAGTCTGATTTATTTCACTTATGAATATGGTCTCAAGTTGCATTCACTTACCTGTAAAAGTCTCAAATTTATCCTGTGTTATAGCTAAGCAGTATTCCACTGTATAAAAATACTACATCTTTTTTTATCTATTCCTCAGTTGATGGACATTTGGGTTTGTTTCCAAGATTTAACTATTACAGATTGTGCTGCTATAAACATAGGTGCACATATATCACTGTGGTTATGGTGCTATTAATTCTTCTGGGAAGAGCTGAACTTTTCTTTAGACCACTTTTTTTTTAACTTTTGTTCATAATACTACAATTAGATCTAGTTCGTTTACTGTCTGCTATAGCAATCCCCTGTAAACATGTTTGCATTTTGCCTGTGCTGTGGCTGCCTTACCCAAGGGTGACGATCCCCTGTTATGTCTCCTGTTTGTGTCTGTGCCTGGAATTTCTTCCAAAGTATACAAGGATAGTGTTTTAGCTCCACTACATACTGCCAGATTGCTCCTGAAAGTGGCCAGATGCGTTTGAATGCTCACCAGCAAGTCCCCATACCTACAGAAACATCTGGCAGAAAGCAGAAAAGTGGTATTATCAGTCTGATGGATGTAACCCAGTGTCCTTATTTCTGCAGGTGCTTTTCTGATTGCTAGTAAAGTTGAATAAACTTTTGTACACTGTTAGGTGCTGTTTTCCTCATTCATTCCTTTTTGCCAGTGTTTTGGGTTCCCAATTTTTATTGTTCATTTTTTTAGGCATTGGCTTTATGTGGCAGTTAATAATTTTTTGTTGGCAGATGTGGCTAATACTGTCCTAGCCTATGCCTTCTAGCTTTGTCTTTAGTGTCTGTTATTGAACATAAGGTTTAAATTTTGAATAGTCTCAAAGGTAGCATTTTTTTTTCTTTTACAGATCTTATTTAAGAAACCTTTCCCTACCTGAAAATCACTGGATTTGTTTTTAAGTATAGAAATAATGCTGAGCATGGTGGTGCATGCCTGTAATCTCAGGACTCGGGGGCTAAGGCAGGAGGATTGCTGCAAGTTCAAGGCCAGCCTGAACTGCAAGTGAAACCCTGCCTTAAAAAGGAAAAAAAAAATACAAATAATTTGAACAGTGTGTTAAGCCTTAGTATCTAAGGATTATTAGAAAGTAAGAGAAAAGAAAATAACACAATTCACAGAGGATGCATTTTATACCTATCAGGTTAGCAAGAATTAAAAAGTTGGACAATAGCAGTGTTGCCAACCATGTGGAACAGTAGCAGCTCCCAGGCATTGCTAGTGGAAGTGTATGTAAGTAATTCTTTGTAAACAGTTTCAAGTTCTTCCTTCAGGCATATCCTATAGAAATGCATTGACATGCACACAAAAATATTCAGAGCAGCATTGTTGATAATGGCAAAACAAATTGGAAACACTTCCAATCTTCCTCGACAAGTGGACATGTAAATTGCAGCACATTCATACCAGGGAGTGCTGTATAGTTGTGAATGTGAATCAGCTGTAGCTGAATGCACCAACGCTGATGAATCTCCAAAAACACTATTGAATATAAAAGGCAACAAGCAGAACTGATATTATTTATACAAAATGCAAGATCATTTGAAACAGTGTATTTTTGTGATTGCTGGCATAGTGAAACAACTTGAAAGAAAAATAAAGTTTAAAAAATATAGAGTAGTGGTTACTGGAGAGGGGAGAAGAAGGTATGCTGCTCAAGGCTTTAATTCATTTAATTTAATAACATTCAGTAACTAGCGAAGCTGTTTTGTAAGCTGCTGGTAGCTACATAGATCTCTGTTAGGCTACATTTTGAGTATATATGAAAATTGTTCATAATTTTTGTTAAACCAGCCAAGTTGGTTGGTGGCGGCTACATTCAGGTCTGTGTTTTTATCCAACATTTTGGTGATCTTATTGTAAATGGATGGACCAAGATCTAAACTTTGGAAAGTATTGCTATAGAAGTTCATGCTATCCCTTGAGATGACTGACCTTATTCTTGGCAGGAGAATGGAGAGGTGATTATTAGGCCAAAACTGCAGATTCTTGACAGGGTCCAGTTGTGTCATAAATATAGCCAGACGGGAGAACATTTCAGAAACCCAGGTCCTAGAACTGAAACTTGCTGTTACCATCTTGAGCAGGTTTGGGGTGGTTTTGGTTGTTTTGTTTTTTGGTGCCAGGGATTGAATTTATAACCTCTCACTTGCCAGGCAGATGCTTATGCCACTGAGCTAAATCCTCAGCACCAAAGTCACTTCTTTTTACCTTTATAACTTCATCTGTACATTGAGAAGTGGTATTAATTATATATAAGGTCCTTTGTAGCTCCACTTCTGACATCATGATCTTTCTCCTCTCAACCCTGTGTCTTCTCAGCCAGGTCCTAGTGATAAGAAGTCAGAACTGCTACCAGCTGGGTGGAGCAATAATAAAGACCTGTATGTCCTCCGTTATGAGTCCAAGGATGGGACCAGAAAGCTCCTAGTGAAAGCTGTCCCTGTGGAGAACAGCATGATCATCAATGTGCTGGTGAGTTTCTGAGACCCGAGAGGAGCTATTGAGGATGGCTGCTTTGAAATGCATTTAATAGTATGGGTCCAGATCCGTACTCAGTGATTTCACTTCTGGAACTTTATCATGAATTGAGAAACTTAAATATAGAAAAACTTTGTATGTGGAGATCTTCAGTGCCTGTATGATGATGGAAGGATTTCCATCCACAGGGCAATAGCTAAATAATTAAGGTAAACCCATTCAGTGACAGCACAGGAGAAAAAAAGCTTATTGTAGCCCCAGGCAGCTATTTGTAGCTTCTTTGACAAGTTGAGATTTTGCGGCCTCAGAGCCTTTGTAAGTTGTGGGTTTCTTAGGCTGGAACGCCCTGCCCCAATCTACCATTGTGCATGTGTGTACACCCTTACAACCCATTCTTTCAAGCCTACCTTGAGCCTTCTCTTTTTTTCACTTACCCAGAAGTTCAGGTCTAACTACCCATTCCCACTGGCCAGAAAATTCTAAATTGTACCTCTCTATCATTTTATTTTTCTTCCTGGTACTTGTTACATCTGAAAAATACAGTGAATTTTTTTTTAAATTATTACAAGTAGGGCATGTAATAATTATAGGCTTGTAATAATAATCCCAGCACTTGCAAGACTGAGGCAGGAGAATTGTTGCAAGCTTGAGACCAGCCTGGGTTGGAAAGTGAGCTCAAGGCCAGCCTGAACTACATAGTGAGATCCTGTCTCAAAAAAAACAAACTAATAATAATTATTATTATGATTACAGTAAAAAAAAAAAATACATTGCCATTAATCCTCCTCAGAATACTCCCCCTTGCATCAAACACTCCATCATTCTTGCCACTTTCTGGAGGTCCTCTTTTGTTATGCTGTCTTGGCTGCCTGTGTCCTGAATCAGTTCAGACATTTTACCTTTCATGATCATTTTGACTTTGGGGAAGAGCCAGAAGTCACACACTGCTGTATCTGATTATTCTTACTAATTTGCCATTTCGTTGGATGGCATTCAGCAGCAGCATTTCCTATATTTTTGATCAGACTTCATAAAAACACTTAGAGAAGAGAACTTCTAGAACTGCTTCAAGAAGTGGCAAGAATATGGGATAAGTGTATTTGAAGTGAAAGGAAGTATTTAAAGGAGATTAATGGCAATGTGCTTTTTACCGTAATATATTTTTTAAACTTAAACATTCACTGTATATTGTGATCACACCTTGTATTTATTTGTGCTCCACTATAGTATTTGTAATCTGCCACTGAACCAAAAGCATCTTGAGACAGCAAGTTTCTTTGTTACGTTTTGGTTTTCTGTGTGTGTTATAAAGTATGCTGCTGTATGTATTGGACAGCATTTTGCTTTTTTCACTCAGTATGGAGGTCTTTACATAGGAACACATATAGATTATACCGCATATGTATCAATTATTATATTCCATTATCCCTTTCTTAGTGTCAGACAGGATCCTTAGTCGCAAACACTGAAAGTCTTCCAGGTTAGTTTAAACAGAAGTGTTTGTTAGAAGAACTGGGACAGCTCAGTGAAACAGGTTCAAGGCAGGATTCCCAGGGGCAGTGCCCCAAACCAGGAAATACACTGCTGCTCCCCACCCTCTCAGCCTTATGTACTGGCCAGTATTGCCAGCCTGGTGTCCCCTCTGCTCAGCCACTGATATTGTGATGCCAGCAGCATCTGCTGCTACCCTGATAAGCGAGATTGTCTTCGTGGTGGGCTTGCTTCTCTCCATTGCTGCAGCTCACAGTTGTGTATCCATTTGAAACTTGGTTGTGTGCCTGTCCCCAAGCCAGAACCCAAGATGCAGGTTTCCTGGTGTGGGAAAAGAAGTATTACTAAATTAGAAAAGCCTATATGCATCAGAAAAGTATTCCATACTTTGCAAAGAGTTCTAACATATTTCTATTGTGAACAGGAGTGTTTAAGTTGTATACCATTGTTCTCCCAACCCATGCACTCAGCCCAAAAATATCCCCCATCTCTCATTTTCTATTTTCATTTTTCTAGGAGTATGGCTCACAGCAAGTGACAGACTTGACTCTGAACTTAGATGATTTTATCAATGCAGAAGACCTGGGTGACTTCCACAGGTACTTCTAAATGATGTCTTTTCCCTAGGAAAAAGATAGGAGAACCAATGGCAAGAAATAAGGCATGCGGTTTTGATGCCCAGAGTATCAAGGACAGTTAACAGAATTTTTCACTCCAGGGCATGGATGCTTCTTAGTTTTCTTTTTTTATTTATCTGAAGAGAAGACTTACATGGGAACTACCCCCATGAAATAAAATGATGCTCCAGTGGATACAGAGTGGAGCTGGGGCAAGGCAAGTTGGTTCAGCCAAGAGTAGGCATGCCTGGTCAGGCCCCTACCCTCCCTCAGTATTTTTTTATAATAGACTTTATTTTTCAAACAGTTTTGGATTTATAGCAGAATAGAGCAGCCTCTCCTATTATCATCCAGCACCATGGTGAACTTACATTGACATCTCCCAAAGACTATAGTATACCTTAAAGTTCATGCTTAATGTTGTACATTCTGTGGGTTTGTTCAAATGTGTGATGACACATGTCCACCATCATACCATGTGGATTTGTTTCACTCTTGTAAAAATTGTCTGTGCTCTTTATTCCCATGCCCCTTATATCAGTCAGTGTTATACTAAAGAAATAGATATAACACAAAATATACAAATATATGAAAAAATTACAAGACTAGAGCTGGGGATTTAGCTTAGCAGCCCAAGTACCAGCTTGGCAAAAGCAAGGATGTAAGTTCAATCTCTGGTACCCCATCCCCCACCAAAAAAAATTACAAGACTACTTTATGATGGTCAGCCACAGAGTTGGATGAGGAAGCAGGCAGAGGGTGTCTGCACACTGGAGGCTTTCAGTCCAAGATCTGGAGTTAGCAGGGTCTTGTGCAAGTTCTTATCAGGAGACAGATGGGTCTGCAACAGAAGGTTGAAGAGTCTTAAAAAGCAAGGCACAAGATCCAAGGTGGAAGCCAAAGATTTTGCACTAGAAGCCAGGAAATGACATCCAAGCTGAAAGCAAAGACTGGAGCTCCTCTGAAGATTGTCCTTCCTCATTTTCCCTTTACACCATTTAGGCGACAAGCTGCCCAAAGATGGGTCCTCTGCATGCTAAGGTGCAGACAGCCACCTCAAACAGGTTCTCTATACCCTAGGGTGTAGAATTGCTGAGCCCACTTAATTATAAGCTTCTAAATTTCTCAAATTGACACAATCAGTCAATCATTACAATCCACCCCTTGTCAACTTGATCACAATACATTTCTTTAAACTATAATCTCCAACTTGATCACAATACATTTCTTTAACATTTCATAGTTTAACTATAATCTCCAGTGGCAGATTTGTGAAAAGTTAACATGTTGGCCTATTCAGATTTACATTAATGTGATAATTACATATACAATTCTTACTGCACTCATTTTCACACCAAAGCAAAATACTCAGGGCGATCAAAATTTAAAGTTAAAACCACAATACTCTAACTAATTAACCTGATTAAAAACCTATCTAAAAACTACATTAAAGTCATATTAAAGTCAACCACAATCCTTGCTTCCTATTAACTTTTAACAGGATCTCCTGCATTTCAGGTACGCTGCCCTTCAGACAAAGGTCATTTTTCACTGTCCTGTTCCTTTTCAGTGTTCTCTGTTTTATCCTTGCAGCCCACGGCTCCTCTGGAGCCTTCCCTCTGGCCAAATGCTTCAAATCACTTTTCTGGCTCTTTACTCTGAATTTCAAACATAGATCTGGACAGAAGCTCTCAACAATAATCATGCCACTGTCCCAACAGTAGATTGCATTTTCTGCCATACATAAATATTTCTGCCATACATCCAGTATCTCTAAATACAAGCAAAATGCAGACTACCTTCCTGCCAAAGAACAATGTGCATCACCTGGGATCCAACAGCCAAGGCATTCCTCAGTAGACACCTCCTGAGCCTCATTTTAACCAGCAGCATTTCCATCAGTACTCTGATTTTTCCAGGTTTGACCAGAGTTTCCCATATAATTTATGGCATATGGGGCTATCTCTTCAGCCACTCTCAAAAAATTTCCAGATTAATTCCCAAGGCTCTTAAGCCACATGGCCAGGTAACGTCACAGCAGTGACTACTCTCCTGGTGTCAGTTTTTTGTGGTCAGCATTGTTGAGGGAAAAGATTTAATACAAGACACACAATTTATAAGATTGTTTTATAATATTCACCCAGAGTCAAATGCAAATGCAGGAGATCAGTCCACGCACTCAAGACCTAGAGAATCCAGCCGAGGGCCTGGATCCCATGACAGTGTCATGTATGAGTCCAGCTAAAGATCTAGAGCCCATGGCAGTGTCCTCCATGAATTCAGCTGGAAGACAATGTCTCATGCAAGTCTGTATCAAGGATATGCCCTGAGAGGGCCCGAAGGTCAGTCGTAGAAGCTAAAAAGTCTGCACCAGTGGGATGGAGATTCTGTGCCAGCAGGCTGAGGGATCTGCACTGGAGCCAGGAAGCGATGTTCAAAATAAAGATCAAAGCTTCCCCTAAAGAACCACAGCCATCCTCAGGAACATCAGGGACCTGCACTTCTCTGATGAGAACATATGAGTTCATATCAGGAAAACCAGCATGACAAGCTTGTCCAGGACAACAGCACACCATCTTCTCCTCCAGTTCTCTTTCTGTGCTGTTGGCAGCAATGCTCAGGTGAGCCCTCCATACCCAGCACCATGCTGATTCAGTTCAGCTGGGTGTTACAGGTTGACCATTAGTTAATCTACCATACCCCTCTAATTTCTGTGATCTTTTTACTGTCCTCATAGTTTTGCCTTTTCATAGTGTCAGATAGTTAGAAAATGATACCATATGGATTATCTTCCAGTGTGGCTGTATCTTGTATTCCCACCAATAATGAGTGAGAGTTACTGTTATTCTGTTGTCAGTGTTTTAGGTTTAGGCTATTCTAATAGGGGTATTTTATATTAATTTGCAGTTTCCTAGTGACATGATATGGAGCATCTTATGCTTAGTTGCCATTTTTAGTTCTTTGGTTTCAGATCTTTGCTCAAGTTTAAATTGGTTTCTGTTCAGATCTTTGCTCAAGTTTAAATTGATGATTCATTTTCTTAATGAGTTTTAAGAGTTCATTGTACATTTTGGATGAAAGTCCTTTAATAGTTGTTTTGTAAATATTTTCTCCCAGTGTGGCTTGTCTTCTCATTCTGTTGTTATCCTAAACTTTTTATTTTGAACTTTGCAAACTGCCATCCCAGAGATGGCTTGCAAAAAGAAAAAAATTATATATATATATATATAGTAAACACCCAATTAATTACCCATCACCTAGATTCATGTTTTTAACATTTTGCCACTTTTACTTAATTTTTCTATATTTTTTATTCTTGAACTATCTGAAAATTATTTGCAGCCTCTATAAACTTTCATCTCTAAAGACTACTAATTTAATTTCCTCATTGCTGAAATAAAATACCTGATACCTAAAGTTAAAGGGGAAAGGATTTATTTAGCTCTCAGTTTGTAGAGGTTTCAGGCCTTGGCTGGCTCCAAGGTAGGATAGAACATGGCAGAAGGGCAAAAACTGATGGCAGTTGAAGATAATAAAAGCAGTGAGAGGGCAAGCCTCTTCTGTTCCTTTTATTTTATGTGGGCAGCTGGGCAGGTGTAACACATCCTTAATCACAGCGTTAGACCATCAATCATTCACAAACTCTAGATTCAGCCACCTCTGAAAAGCACCCCCCCCAAGCACTGCATGAGGCTTTGGAGGGACATCTAGACACAACCATAACAACACAGTATGGGTACCACAAGGATGACCTCCTGCCTAACCTTGATACAGTTATCACACTTAGGAAATGTAGCATCGAAATAATACCATCTAACATACAGCTTGTATTCTAATTTCTGTAGTCATCTCAATGGTATCCTTTTTTTGTTATCCATCCAAAAATTGCACATTGAATTAATATTGGGTCTATTTAGTCCTCTTTGATCTGATACAATTTTTAGACTTTAATTTTATTGTTTTTCAAGACATTGGGAGGTGTGTGTTTGTGTGTATGTGTGTGTGTGTATCTCATTCATGTTAGGTAAGCACTATACCACTGAGACACATTTACTCCACCCCTAACTGGTATTTCTGAAGACTCAAGGTCAGTTGTGCAGAATATTCAGATTGTTTCCCTGTGACTGGCTTCAGCAGATTGTTAACTCATTTGAGTCAGATTGAACATTTCTGACAAGAACACTACATAGATGAGTTGTCCTCCTCACTGCTTCATTCCCAGGACATGATGTCTGTCTTAGCATTGATGCTCATAAATTGTTAGTGAACACTGTATCTTCCAGATTTCTTCATAGTAAAAGCAGCTGTTTTCCTTTGTGTTTAAAAAAAATAATCTGTGGCATTATGCTAGAAGACTATGAAAGTTCTATTTCCTAATAGTTTCTTGCCCAGTATTTTAATATCTATTGATGATTATTGCCTGAATCAATTTTTACAAGAGAATAATTTTCTAGGCCTATCATTCTTCACTTTTTACTGATGGGAAACATCAGTAAATATTCACAGATTTGGGGACCCAGAACTAAATCCTCAATGGGGCCTTAAAGCCTAGTGCTTACCATCCAACTGTACCTCTACCACTTCCTCTTTACTTCCTCTTTAGTTGCTCTGACTCGGCCCATGTGGCATTTCCTTCTCTCTCCTTTGGACCTCATCCCTGTGCCTAGAACACACTTCCCCACTTCATACAGCCTACTCCTGTCAGTCCCTGAGTTCCAGTTTAAGTGTCAGTTCTCAGTGGGGCTACCCCTGACCCTCACTTTTGGCATTTCTAAATTGTGTATTTTCTGAGTAGCTGCTTGGAGACTCTTTTGAGGATAGGGCTTGGGTCTGTTTTGTATGTCATAGACTCATGGATATCCAACCTTTTGGCTTGCCTAGGCTGCACTGAGTAAAAAAGGAATTATCTTGGACCGCATATACAAACATATATATATATATGGTTTATAATCTACATAACAAAACTTCCTTTTTAAAAAATATTTATTGTGACATTAAGGAAAAAATTACAAAAGCCTGCAGGTGGAGGTGGTAGGTTGGATGCGCGGGTGTGTAGATGAAGGAAGGAGGAGGGGAAATGAGGCCAGACCTGCAGAGAATGCTACTCTTCTGGCTATTTCACACAGTGACTGGGATAGGGAAAGGAGCTTGGAGTGTGGTCTTTGATACCATCCTGAAATTCCATTGGGAGAGAAGTTAACAAAATGTGGAAGAACCTAGGCATTTATCAGGCAGTTTATGCTCATTAGTGTCCCCAGCAGTGCTGAAAGAGGGTTGTGATAGTGTCTCATTTGTTTTTTAAAATCCATTTGTTACTGGGATCTGCATATGTATGAGGGGAGGATATTTTGTTTTTCTTTTTGATGTCCATGAAGTGAGGGACAATTAAGTACCACCACAGAATGTGTTCTGGGAACTGAATGGGAAGTCAGCACATAAACCATTTAGAGCTGGGCCTAGCTCTTAGTAATACACAAAGGGGAAAACAAACCTGATTGGCAGGAATCATCTCCATGGAAACTGAGGCTCTGGAAGCTGGGCTATGGATTGCCTCCTCTGCTCCCAGGCAGCAGCACTGTGCTTCCTCCTTCTAGCCGCCTCCAGGACCTCCCTATAGGGTCACTGTGGTATTTCACCTCTTTTTGGTAAGAATTTGTACCCCTGTTGAGGCACACTGGATTTGCTAAGGAGTTTAAACCTGCTTTGTTCCTTCCTGCCATGCGCTTTCTATGTCAGACAGGATGCGAGACTTTTGCCATACCAAAATGATAGTTGCTCTACCAAGACTTAGAAATTATGTAAGAACTTCAGTCGCAGGACTTGACAGTTCCTAAATCAGAGCTGAGTTCTATAAGTAAACATATAATCTGGGTGATTTTAGAGGCCTCCCACTTGTGTCAATCCCAGCTCATCTGATTGAAAGGGAATGGGTATTACATTTCTCCCCATCAGCTTGGACAGGGAAGCAACAGAGTCCCCCAGGTTCTGTGTACCACATAAGAACATGATCTGTGTGGGGTTTATATGAGCAACAGGTCATAGGGCTTCCAAGCCATTGAAGTAGTTATGTTTCTCAACTGTACAACTCTTTCTTCATGCATAGCATTCTTCAGGATTGACATAGAGTGGAGTTGCTCTGGTGGGAAGGGTCAGGGCAGGAATAGAGGTCTTGTGCGTCATTTATCTTGTTTCTCCACTTGTCCTCATTATTTTATGGTGATAACATAGTAGTATTTTTAAATTAAACTTTTTATTTTGAGATCCTATAATTATAGACTCAACTTGCAGTTGTAAGAAATATTAGACCATTAGTAACTTTTCTGTCATTGTTGAGTCGAAATACCCAACAACCAAAGTTAAGGAAGGAAAGCTTTATTTATTTCACAGTTTGTAGGGGTTTCAGTTCATAACTGGCGGGCTCTAAGGCAGGGTGACATGGCAGAGGGGCAGCTGTTCATAGCAGCTGGAGTGGCAGAAGACAGCAAAAGCAGCAAGAACAAAAGGAAAGAAGCAAACCTCTTTTCTGTCCTTATTGTATGCAGTCTACTTTCCCTTGGGGAAGTATAGTACTCACATCCCAGCACTAGACAATGAACCAGTCACAAACTAGATTCAGCCACCCACTAAGCCTGTCCCACCCCATGACTGCTTGAGGGTTTGGGGGAATATCCAGATATAAACTGGACCCTTTTTAGCCTTTATATATTTAATCCCAAAGGTAACATTATACAAAACTGTACTATGACATTACAACCAGTTACTAACTTAGGTGTAATTACACATCTGAGTTGTGTGTATTAATAGTTTGTATCCCTTGTTGGCTCAGCAGTAGTATTTTCATAGTACATATGTCCCACTGTTTAATTATTCAATAGTTAAATGACATTTGGAGTGTTTCCAGGTCTTGATTTCTACAAATAAAAGTGCTGTGAACATTCATACAAAAGATTTTGTGTGGTCTTAATTTTCACTTACCCAGAGTGCTATGACAATTTCATGTTTAGTTTTATAAGAAAGTAAAATGTTTTTACCATTTTGTATCCACCACTAGTTATGAGTGAGTTTTATTGCATCTTATATTATTGTTAATATATCATTAAATTTTTATTGTTCTGTTAGATGTACAGTGATACCATGGTTTTAATTTCCATTGCCATATAATACCTAGTAAGTTTTTTGGTAGATTTCCTTGGGAATTTCAAAGTACATTATTATGTCATAGGCAAATAAAGACAGTTTTATTCCTTACTTTTTTTTTTTTTTGGTCTTTTTGACACAGGGTCTCACTATGTAGTTCAGGCTGGCCTTAAGTTCACTTTGTAACCCAGACTGGTCTCAAATTCACAACAATCCTGCCTCAGCCTCCCAAGTGCTGGGATACAGGCATGCACCGCTATGCCCTGCTTGTTTCTTACTTTTTGATGTCTATGACTTGTTTTTCTTGCCTTATTGTGCTGCCTCTAAGTTCCAATGTTATGTTAAATAAGTGTGATGTGAGACTTGCTTTGTTCCATTTTTTAAAGACAAAGTATTGAGTCTTTTACCATGAGATATATTTATAGAGGTAGGTTTTTTGTAAGTTACTCTTTTATTAAACTGAGGAAATTCTCAATTCTTCCCTCTATTGTTTTTTTTTGAGAATTTTTAAATCATAAATAGTTACCATGTTGGATTTTGTTAAATATTCTTTTTCTGTATCAATTGATATAATCATCTGGGTTTTTTTCCCGTAATTTATTGATATATATTAAATTGATTTGTAAGTATTAGAACAGCCTTGCATACCTAGGCTAAATCCTGCTTTGTTGTGGTTTTTTGAGACTGGCTCACTATATAGCTCAAACTGGCTTGAGTTTACTGTGTAGCCCAGGGTAGCTTCAAACTCAAGAGGATCCTTCTGCCTTAGCCTTCCTAATCCTGGAAATGTAGCCATGTACCACCATGCCCAGCTTTGTTCATTGTTTATATATTTTTTTATGATTTATACATTTTTGTTTATATATTTTGTACATTTATACAGCTTTGTTCATTGTTTATACATTTTTATTCATACATTTTTGTTTATATATTTTGTGTATTTATACAGATGGCTTATACATGTTATTCAATTAATATTTTGATTTGAGGTCTTCTTTCCTCATATAAGCATTCAGTGCTATGAAGTTTGTTCTGGACAGAGTTTAGCTCTATTCCACATATTCTAAGTGAATTTTTTTAAATTAAGCACTGTGCAGTTTTTTTCAGGACTTCCTCTTTGACCTTTGTATAACTAGAAGTATGTTGATTTCCATAGTTTCAAAGACTTCCTTTCTGTTTGACTCCATGTGGTCAGGGAACATTCTGTATGATTTTACTGTGAAGTTTGTTTTATGGCCCATGATATCATTCATTTACCAGATTTTTAAAGTCCTGCCCTAGAGTCCTGCCCACTCCCTGTTACTTAGCTATACCTCATATTGTTCGTTTTCCACAAGCAGAGGAAATAGGCCCTGGCAGGATGAGACAGATAGTAGGGTCATCTTTTGAGGATTCCTGGATTATTGATAGAACTGACCTTGAGCCCCAGAACCCTGCCTTCCCTGACCAGGAACCTGGTTCATCCTCCCAATGGAGCCTTTGTTTTCCATGACCCTTCTCATGACACGTGATGAGCACACAATGGAGCTGAGGGAGGGTTGGGGACAGAGGAGCAGCCAGTCAATCCCTGTGCCCCTACACCCTTACGTGTTTCTAATGGGGTGGTAAACAAGAAGGGGCAACTCAGATGCCTAAGAAGCTCAGGCCCAAATCAAGGAGACAGCGCCGAGCTGTTGTGCCCCATCACCTAGGTTCACCACTGGATGGCCCATTCCCACCCTTGCAGACAGGCCAAGCACAGGCTGAGAGTCGTCAGGGCTGCCGCCCAGGTCGCCGCCGCCAGAATACTGTATCCATGGTTGACAGCCAACAACAAACTGTTGATTCCCCATCTACTTCCTATAGGACCTATAAGAACAGTGAGGAGCTTCGGTCTCGCATCATATCTGGGATCATCACACCTATCCATGAGCAGTGGGAGAAGGCCAGTGAAAGCAGTCCCCATCGGGAGTTCCCTCCTGCCACTGCCAGAGAGGTAGACCCTCTCCGGATTCCTCCACATCACCCACGCACCAGCCAGCAGCCTCCCTGGTGAGTACAGAGAGCTAAGTGGGCAACCCTACGTCCATCCCACATCCAGCCACTTGGTTCCTTCCTGGCCCCCAGATGTCTTCAATAGAATTAGTAAGCTTTTGGTGTGTGGCAAGAGGAAAATGGATCAGTGAGTTTTTTTCTGCTTCTAGTCCTCCTGTCTACCCAGTATCTCAGGCTGCCTGCCTCCCTTCCCAGGGCCAGTTCTCTAAGGCTGTGTACAGTTGCAGAGTTGCTGTCTAGATGACTGACAGTAACTCTACAGTGCACTGGCTATCCAAGGTTTTTGCTGTTCCGGATAGCAACATTAGGACTGGAAGTTTCTGCTCTGGAGGAGGGAACAAAAACCAGGAACCTTAGTCTGTAGTTGAGATAACACATGCCAGTGTGAGGCCCATGATATGGTGGCAAATGTGAGGTTGACAGTTAGAAAGAAGGGCTCACTGTGGGGCATACACTAAGCACTCTGTAAATGTTAATTACCACTTTTTTATTTTGGTTTGCAGTTATATTCTTTTGGTTAGTAAAAATAGAGAAAACTTTATTATAAGTAATAATTGTCAATTGTATTTGGCAAAATCTTTGAAAATATTGGGTCCTGTAGATAACGTTAAGAACAATAAAAAGTGACTGGAAAGATTGAGAACAGAGGTAAGATGCCTTAAGGTTACCAGCCACTAATAAGGCAGAATCAGGGCTGGTGTCCAGGTGTCCTCACTCCCTTTGAAATGCTGTTCCTGTGATCTAATCAGAGTATGGCTAAACCCTAGACAGTGCCCAAATTTAAGAAGACTTTTAGACCTGAAATAAATTACCCCATGCCCAAACAGTGAGGTTTGATGATCCAAGCAGCAGAAACTACCTCTCTCCCTTCCCATAGGACACAGACCTGTGTCTCATCTCTCACCTTCCATACTTGCATTTTACCTGCAAACCTCTAAATGCAAAATGAATTTGGGGCATCTGCCCTGGCACATAAAGAGATTTGTTTTCCTAAGTGCAGTGCCTTGTGTCAGGGAGAATGAGTTGCTTGTTTCACACTGGGTATGTCTGGGTGAGGAGTACAGCTGGAGAGGGCAGTGCATTGCAAGGAGGGTTAGAGGTAGACAGTGGGTCTGTCCTGTTCCTGAAATCACTAGGAAACAGTCACTGAAAGCAACCTATCTGTAAGTGAAGGTTTGTATTCTTGCTTATTTGTAGGACTTTTATTTGGTCTTCTTCTAAGCCTAACTTTTTACTATTTTCATTATAAGTCTAACCAACTTCCCTTTGTTCCTCAGATAGTCTGGGAACTGTCTGCCCCAGATACTATACCTTGTTTTGAAAAAGGATTTTTTTCCTATGCTTAACCAGCTTCACTGAAAATAAATCTTTTAAGTAATCATTCTTATTAGGAATTTTAAATTCATTTTTGATCCTGATCATTGTGTTTCTATGTATAGATTCATAGAGACATGGAGATTCTGTGTCTCTTTTTAAAATGCTCCAAAAGTTTGTCTTCTGCATTCTTTTTAAATTTCATAGTTGGGCAGAGTGGCACACGTCTATAATCCCAGCATTTGGGAGGCAGAGGCAGAAGGATCATTGCACTTTGAGGCCAGTCTGGGATTCATAATGAGTTCAAGGAACTACATAATGAGACCCTCCCCAAATAAATAAATAAATAAGCAATTTACATCTTTATAATACTTATAAGCTAACTTAAACCAAATTATAAGGCAGGTACCCTGGGAAAGGTGTGTAGAACATATGTGTGTTCATTTTCTGTTGCTACATAACAAAGTGGTACAACCTTACTAGCTTAAAATTATATCCACTTTTTTCATAGTTCCTCAGGTCAGTAGTATAGATACATTCAGCTGGACTCTGCCCAGGATAGCATAAGACCAAAGCCAAAACCAAAACAGGGCTACAATCTTTTCTGGAGACTCCAGCAAACAGTTTACTTCCAAGTTCATTTGGATCACTGGCAGAATTAATTTCATTCAGTTATGAGACTAAGGTCACATTTGTCTCCCTGAGCTTCATAAGACCTCTCACATTTCTTTCATGTGTTGGCTTTCACCTTCAGAGCCATATGTTTTAAGACCTCCTGATATCCCATCGCCCTCTTTAGCCTTCCTCTTCTGCCATCAGGCTGAGAAAGTTCACTGTTACAGTTTCCAGATAGTCATTTCCTTTTGAAGTCAGCTGTGCCATATAACAAAGCAATTACAAGAGTGCTTTCCCATCACTTCACCAGGTTCAAGGGATTAGTAGGTGTGGAATCTTGAGAAGGCCAAATTCTGCCTATCATAGTCTACCCTCTGTCCTCTCAAATGCAAATATATCTCCTTCGCCAAGATCCCAAAAGTTAGCCCACTATTGTGTCAACTAAGTTGAAAATTTTATCTGCATTTTATTAATGTGAAGGACCCAAATCTCATCATCAAAATCAGGTACAATGAGCCTCCTGAGCAAAATTTCTTTGTGCTAGTTGACCAAGAAAATAAGTTATCTGCTCCTAGTGCTGCCAGCATATAGCCATGGCACAGGCAGATAACAGTTACTGATTTCTAACACAGAGCAAAAGTATGTGAAAGTTATTAATGACATTATTTATGATTACACATTTGAACACCCGTATCAGAAATAGTATCAGTTCCTGCAGTAGAAGATGAAGTAAATTTTAAAAATTGGCTTTACCTAAGTGAATATTTCTTGGCTATTAAAAAAGTTAATAGCAACTAGGGAGAAGGTCAGGGCAAGAGGGTGATGAAGGTGAAAATGATCAAAGTATATTATGTGTATGCATGTATCTATCAAAATGAAACTGATTACTCTGTATAAACAGTATGTAGTAATTTTAAAAAGAATAAAGTACTTATAGATTCTATTTTTTTAAAAAGTTAGTAGCAAAGATAACTTGAGAAATGGAGTCCTACATGGAGGAAATAATTAAAATTATAATTATAGTTAAAATTATAATTGAATAAAAACATGCTTATGAAAGAAGACTAGGAGAGAATAGCAAAAATAATCATTATGCTAGAATCAAATTATGGTAATGCTTATATTTTCTGAATGATTTATAGTTTTTACTGCCTAATTTATGTACGTATCTTCTAAAAATCTTTGGTTGTTTAACCTATACACAGTATTTCTGAGCCCTACTGACCCCCTGGCTTGCCTTCAAACTCCTGAGTAGGGAGGAGGAAAAGGTGATTGCCCTGCTTCTCAGGATGCTATGGCAGATGCTGTGCTTGTGGACATATTCTTCTCCAGGTATAAGCATCTCCACATTTCTGATCCCACATTTCCATACTTGGCAGAACAAGGTAAATAAACTCAGACCACTATAATTGCAGAGCTAATCTTTAACGTTGATTAGGAAGGAGCCTAAAAGGTTGTAATCCCCAAACCAGTAATGTGAGAATGTCTGGATGATGGGAAACTGCATTCTCAGATCCCACCTTTGATCTTCTGAATTAGAATTCACACTTTAGCAAGGTAACCCTTCCTTGGATTCATGTGCATGTGACAGTTTGAGCAGCAATCCTAGCTGAGTCAGTGCTGCAAGATACGGGATTTTGATGTAACTCACATCATCGCTGCTGAGTCATCCATGAAACCACAGCCACTATGCCTAGAGAAACCTAGAGTGTGGACAGAATGTTGTGCCTGCCCCAGTAATATCTAGTTACAGACCCACAGCCATATTATGGTCTGCACTGGTTAAAGTGAATCTGGTCTTCAGTAAACACTGCCTATCCCAACTTTCATACAAAATGTGTGAAGTATCTGAAAAGTTCTCAGACAGGAAGCAGATTGGAGAAGACCAGAGCTAGAAGTACTACCAAGTAAGCAGGGAACTCTACATTGTTCCCCTCTAACATCCTCCAGTCTAAAGGATAAGGCAGGTGGTATTGGCATGACAGGAGAGTGCTCCTGGACAAACTGCACTTCAGGCTATCAGTAAACAAAGGGGTTGGTTAACTAATGCCCAGAGAGACTAGGGAAAGCCTCCTGTGTTTGTTTTCCTTTTCCTCAGCCTATGGCAGTGTCAAACACTACTTGTAAGGGACACAAGACCTCCTTTCCAGTATGATCTCAAGAGCAACTTACTGTTGGTGGGGGTTTTTTGTGTGTTTTTTGTTTTTGTTTTTCCCTCCATATATCCTCATTCCGCTTGATTCAAGACAGAAGCAATCATGGGAAATACACAGAAGGTCCGGCTTTCTGACAGGAGACCAGAAATGGGACTATCACCATCCACATGCCCCCAAAGAAATAGAAAGTACCAAGGATATTATAGAGAGGGAGGTGCTCAGAAGGAATCCCAGGAAATTGTACAAGGAAATCTGTGTTGTACTAAAGTTGTACTAAAAAGCTGTGGAGGAGAAAATATGCATAAGTGGATCTAACCCTAAATAGTGTTATCAAACACTTGAAGAATGGAACTACAGGATAGCTCACTGTCCAAGTCTCAGATTGGGCACTGGATAGCACATGCATGGTACAGTTCTTAGTACTGCTACAAGGCCTTTACAAGCAAAACTGACTCTGAAATCAGAACTTGGAGTTTAAACCCAACTGGGTTGATTACCTGCTAAAACAAAAATACCAGTATTCTCCATAAGCTTTGTAACAAAATGTTCCACATGCCTGGAATAACATCCAAAAAACTGGACATAAAAAAATCAAAAAAATTTCAGCTTACAAAAAAGACAGTTAATGTATGCCAATACCAAGTTTATATAGATGTTGGAATTATCTTGACAGAGACCTTAACTATTATAAAAATAGTACAAGAAGCCAGGGCAAACACGTTGAAATAAATTGAATAACAGAACGTCTCAGGAAATAAACAGAAGATGTGAAGAACCAAATGGAAATTCATTCAATCAGGTGTTAACACCTAACTGACTGAATCAGTAGTAGAATTCATTTGACTGAAAAGTCTGGTAGTTTAAAGATAAGATCAATAAAAATGACTCTACTGGACAACAGAGAGCAAAGATTTAGAAATAGTCTCGGGGACCTGTGGATGTTATTAAAAGGTCTAACACTGGGGTTATGGGAACCCATGAAAGAAGAAAGAATACAATATAGAAGAAATATTTAAATATGGCTGACTTTTTCTATTTGGCACATAAAATCAACCCACAGATCCAGAATACTTGGCAATGGTCTGGGAATATAACTCAGTGGAAGTCTATGCCTAAACATATCATTAACTACCACCAACCAAAGACAAAAAAAGTATTGAATGCAGCTAGAAAAAAAAATACATTGAGAAATAAGAATCTAAATGTATCTTTCTCATTAGAAGCCACGGAGACCAAAAAGAAGTAAAACATCTTAAAGTATGAAGAAGAAAAGAATTATCAACCCAGAATTCTACATCCAATGAATATTTTACCTTCATTTCTGAAGGATATTAAGATTGTTTTAGTGAAATGATGCTAAAAGAATCCAACAGATCTTCTTAAAAAGAACTAAAAGGAACATTCTTCAGAGGGAAAAAGATATGAGATAGAAACGTGTCATCAAGTATAAAAGGAAGAGCAACAGAAATGGGGACTACTTGGGTAGAGTAGACTATTCTCTAAGTTCTCTAAAATATGTTTTATGATTGAAAACAAAAGTTATGACAGTGTATGGTAGGATTCTCAGTGCACTACAGTACATGACAGCTGTAATATAATGGGAAGAATTGAGAGGATCCATATGCATTGGTAAGGTTTTACATTACACTTGAAATGGTAAAATGGTTTTGTTTGTTTGTTTGTTTGTTTGTTTGTTTGTTTGTTTTTGGTACTGGCGATCAAACTCATGACCTTGCATTTGCCAGGGCAGGCGCTTATGCCACGAAGCTAAATCCCTGGCCCTAGTAAAATGTTATTTCTAAGGAGACTGAAAAGTTACATACAGTAGAGCCAGGTGTGGTGGCTCATGCCTGTAATCCCAGCACTCGGGAGGCTGAGGCAGGAGGATCATTGCGAGTTCGAGACCAGCCTGGGCTACAAAGTGAGCTCAAGGGCCACCTGAACTGCATAGCAAGTATGTGTATGTATGTGTCTCAAAAAGCAAGAAAGTTACATACAGTTAAAGCTCTTGAGCAACCACTACAAAATCTGTATAAACAAAAGTTAAAAAATTAAAATTGAATAATAGAAGAAACAATAATAAAATGATAACTTAAAATCACATTAAAGGTGAATAGTCTCAACACACTCATATAAAAGAATATGGATGAATTTTGGAGTTGGACAGCTCTGGTGTGACTCCAGTCTTTGATTTGTACAAATATGTGCGGCTGCTCTGAGCCTGTGCCCTGGCATCCTCATTTTTAAAACAGAGAAGATAATAAAACTTATTCAGGGCTGCCACAAAGATGAAATAAAATAACATACATAAGGAGATAAACATATCCATTTATTTAAAAATTAGGATATCTATAATAATCTATAATAATATAAAATACAAGAAACTGGTGTTAGTTGTCAGACTAGGGGACAAGAAACTGATGTTAGTTGTCTTATGAACTAGGAGACAAGAGTAAGAGCTTTTTGATTCATAATTTTTGTCTTTAATTCCAAAATCAAAAGAGCTCTGAAAAGCTAATGTTTCATAGGTTGGTGCCAGAACTCACTGGTGGCAGACCTAACCTGAAGTGGCATGAAGCTCTTTGTATCTTTAGCTATCCTACCAGTGTAAAATTCATGCATTTTGCAGAAATACTGGGGTATTGATTGTAGCAGGGTCTTGCTTGGAAGTGTTAAAATATATTGATGTACCTATCATATTTGGAAAGATGTACCCTTTACAAAATAAAATGAAAACTTCTGAATTCCAAAACATACCTGGCTAAAGACTATGGACTTGTGTATGCTTTTTCACTCATGAAAGGTGAAACTGGGAAATGGATAACCTTCAGAAAATTTCATTTAGAAAATTAATTTTTTAAAAAGTAAATTTAAAATAAAACTAAGTTTGACAAGTCTGACACAAAGCAACCTGTTGGTAAATGATGGTGTCTGCTGTTTGTCCATTCTTTGAGGCATTTCCTGTCAACCAGTCATTTTATGTCCAAAACTGTCATTCACTATCTGAGCAGCCCCTGTGAATGCTGTTAGATTTTACATCTTAAAAGAGTGAAGTACAGAGATTTTATGACAAGCCCTTTCCATCCAGCTAGATAATCTCAAACCCAAAAATGGAACATAACTTCTACCTCCTTGTCCTAAGACCTTTCCAGTTTACCTAGCCACGTCCACTATTACATTATCAGTTAAATTTCTGTGCACAGGTGTTGTTTTATATAAGACAAAAGGGGTATACCTAAAGAGGGAACACTGTGATCAGGGTCACCCTCTAGCCCATTAGTGGGACCACTTTTGCAGCAGGGATATCCTGCCCCAGTGGGTGCAGCCTTTCTTTTTTCCTCAAGGGTTAGAATGGATTCCTCTTTCCTTCAGTTGATTACCAGATGATGGAGTGGGGCTTAAGTTGAGGGTCCCTGAATAGAAATAATTTTTTAATTCCCTGGAACCCTTACTCAATATGTATAAGACTTAATATTTAGCCACTGAAGCTATGGAAAGTTGGACCCTCTGGGCTCTTTAAATGTATTCTAAGCATGCACATAATGAGTTTCTAAAAGTGTTTTTGTGTTACAGCAAACCTGTGCTGAGAGCGTACAGAATATGCTGCAACAACTTCGAGTATACAAATTGTTAGTCTGGGCCTTGTAGCTGCCTGTCTATCCTTCTTGTTCTATTTCCTTTCCCTTCCAAACTGGCATCCAAAGAGAAAAAGAAATGGCTGCATATTTCAAGAGCAGTCAGTCTTTTCATTCCCAGGTATTTTAACAGACAGTAGAAGCCCTTATTTCCACTGCTCTACCAGGGTCACTTCATGGAGTTCGGTGAATGCTTACTGCACTCAGGTACCACCTGGCCTGTCTCCAGAGGTCAGATGTTGGCAGCCTCTTGAAATGGTGACTCCGTGCTCCATGAACCATGGCTAAGGGGTGATAACCTAAGTCAGAAAAAATTTCCTTCCCTTGGCATCTTGGCCTTGTCCACCACAATTGCACTATCTTTCCTAGCCCATTTGGTGGAACTGTTGGAAGAAGTGCTTACTTTTGGATTTCTTCCTGGTTTGCTAATTAATAGCTTCTTACCTATAAGCTCAGATTAGTTGCTGCATATGAGGCTTTCCTAGTTTGGCGGGAGCCTGCCTCTGCCCCAGAATTGTCAAGTTTGTGTAGCTTACCAGGGCTGCAAGCAGATTCCAAAGCACACATGTTAAAATACAAAATATTTCTTATTTTATTGCATCCATATCCTTTATGAAAGTATAAAAAGGAAACTCTCCAGGAGTAACTATCATTATTTACACTGCTAGTATTTTTCTGTTATTTTATTCATACATATACACCCTCAAACCTACACATAAACCCACATTTTTACAGTTGATTTTCCTAGGCTATTGGTAATCCTCCTTTTCCCACTCTTACACTAGAGCCTGAACACTTTCCACATCTTGTTTTAAAGCACTCTTAGACCATTGTTTCTGTTGTTTTTATAACTATGTATATGATTATACCACAACATACCCATTTGGTCTCCCTTTGGGCAGATTCCAGTTTCCCTGATGGAAATCTTTGTGGTGTATTTTAATTTGATTTCTGTATACTTTGAAGATAGATAGCTAGGCATAAAGTTATTGGTCAGAATATGAAGATATATAAGATTTTTTTAAAAAATTATATCTTTTTCTGTGTATTTTTTCTTTTTTAAAAAAAGGATAAAAGCAACACAGAATTTCAAAAAAAAAAAGAGATTAACACTAGTTAATATAATGTATATTGTTATCTTTCGAACTCATGACCACATGCTTGCAAGGCAGGCGCTTATGCTGCTGAGCTAAATCCCCAGATATCATATTGTTATCTTAAAAGTAGTTGTTCAGATTACAAGATTTAGTAATGGAAAAAAATGGTCAGTGAAAACACAAACTTCTTTTTGATGAACTTACAAAGGTTAGTAGTATAGTTATCTATCTTGTGTGTGTGTATATATATAAATACATACACATATATAAATATATGCCTATATACATAATTTTATACCTTAGAAAAAATGTGGAATTTTTTGTCAGAAAGCATACACTCATTTGTACTCCTTTGGCCCAGGCATTCTCAGTAAAGGAAAAAATTGGTTCCTGGGAAGAGAATCTCAGAGATTTGTGGGCCTGTATACATCCAGCAGACTAGAATAAATAAGCAGATATGCAGTGTACAGTGGTCCTGAAACTCACACGAGCACTATAATGAACCAAGAAACTGAAAAAACTATTCTAGTGCATGCGACTTCATACTCCTATCTCACTCCACCTGGGAGGCTTTAAATCTTAGCTTTATGATTTTGGTTTTGATTTTAGAGTAATATTTTTCTGATATAAACATTCTTGGTTCTTTTTACAAAGTTTCAGAATTTGAGAAAGTTGTGAGTAGAATAAAACTTATCTGAAGATTACCACTGTTGATATTTTTTTACTTTCTATAGAACTGGGATTCTCCATGTTTTTAGCTTTTGTTCCACATAATTTCCATTGTAATATGGTCAATGTTGATATGTACAAGAACCACTATGAAACATCCTTTGTGTTGTGTCCTCATGCAAGTATCTCCCCTGTCCCCATGCTTGGGAGTGCATTTGTGATCCCACAGGCGTCAGGTTTGGCCCCCTGGGAATCTGGGTACCCAACTGCTCTGGGACTTGAAGTAATTGTCCCTTGTTTGTTTCAGGTCTGATCCCCTGGGCCCCTTTGCTGTCGGGGGAGAAGACTTAGACCCCTTTGGGTGAGTATTGCTGGAGAGGTGGCACCTGTGGCTTTCGACTCTAGCTCATCTTCTAATTTTAGAGCTTTCATCAGTCTCTTCCTTGGCACTAGAGGAGGCAGGTGTTGTTGAGAAACTGGGCAGTCACTGTCACTTTCTGTATTCTGCCATACCCAGAGCAGTGCAGGAGGGCACTCAGTGCTGGAGGGGACTGGGCACACCCAGCAGGCAGCTTTAGTGTCATTTCTCAGTCCCCCATACCTGGTCAAGGACAGGAGTCTCCCTGGATGGAAGGATATGCATAAGGTTTTATGAAGTGCTGATTAAAGAGCACGTGAGGATGAATGACAGACATAAGGTGGCTCAGAGGTTACCTCACTTGATTACAATTCTCAGAGCCCCTTCTCAGAGCCCCTTTAGTCTCTGTGACAGCTGTGATGTACCCAGCAAAGTTGTTACACAGCCTTAGCTGTGCTGTCTGATGTCTGAATGATTTAAACTTGTTTTAACCTCTGCTACAAAGTGACCCCAACATTTATCATCTCATTTTTAGCCAGTGGAGAAATCACTTAAGTTTGCATTGCAATTCAAATATTAGGAAAATATCAGCTTATTCATCTTGATTTGAGCACATGAGGTTGTAGAACTCTGTGAGGGACGGGTGTCATCAGGGGCCCAACTTGACATCCCAGAAGCAGTCTAAACTGCCCTGCAACCCTGGGGACGGTGGAAGAACTAGACTGCTGAGTCGTTGCCATACTATTTTTAGCCCTTAGGCCTAAGGTAGTGTTCCACAGAGCCAGAGCCTGTGATAGTTCACATTGACTCTGGCCAGTTCTAGCCTCTGTTCTTGATCAGAACTGGTATTCTAAAAGTTTTTAGTTTTTGTTCCACATAATTGCCATTGTAATATGGTCAGTGTTGATCTGTACCAAGGACCACTGTGAAATATGCTTGTTTTATAGCATGTGGCAGAGATCTCAATTTTGCAGACTTGGGGAGCCTTACAGAACCCAAAGCACAAGTCCCTCACCAGTGAAGGGGTTCTGTGCATGTTCTTGTTCCTCCCAATTTTCTGCTGGCTGTCTGCTTGGACCATCCAGAGTAGACCTCCTGGTCATTATTAGTCCTTTCTCACCTCACTCAACAATTCTTCAAGGGCAGTCCCTACAGTAGCTGCTTATCCATTTTCTTTCTTGCCTCAGGTTCCGGAGAGGTGGCATGATTGTGGACCCTCTGAGATCTGGCTTCCCAAGAGCACTTATTGACCCATCCTCAGGTCTCCCAACCCGGCTTCCTCCAGGTGCCGTTCCTCCAGGAGCTCGCTTTGACCCCTTTGGACCCATTGGGACCAGCCCCTCTGGGTAGGTATCCAGTCAGGTGATTGAGAAGTAGGACTTGATATCAGCTCAGCTTATCTTGGCATTGCAGAAGCAAAGATGTCTGATATGTGGTGCAGAGCTGCCATAGCCACCATCTATGCCTGCTTAGAGAGAGGAGTTGCTTCTGTGTCTCCCTGAAGCCTTCCAAAAGTTCCCTATCCCTCCATTTCTCCCTCCCCCAATTCCCCTCAAGGGAGGACTCAGAGGAGGAGGAGGAACTAGCACAGAGTTAAGAATGTGTCAGAAGCCTATTGCATCTATATCAATAGTCTTGGATAGATAATACTGTCTATTCTTATAAATGTGAAAATTGAGGCCCTAAGCATTAGCTGACTTAGCCAAAGTGAAAGTCAGGATTCAAACTCAGGCATTCTGGCTCTATGGTATGTGACTGAAAGCTCCACAAGCCACTGTGCCATTCCAGAGAATAGACTTCCTCATGCAGAGTCCTGACTGCCTATGTGCCTTGCCTCCCATCACTCCAGCTCACCAGCCCTTTCTTCCATTCCAGACCTAACCCAGACCATCTCCCTCCGCCGGGCTTTGATGACATGTACCTGTGAAGGTCTCAAGAATGTAACATCCCATCCTCCCCTCTACTCTCCTGTACCTGCCACCACTGGCCCCACCAGCAGCTGTGTTTCTGTAGGCTAGGGGCAAGCAACTCTGCCCATGTGTTTGCAGGCCAGCTGGAATTGCCTCCTCACCCCTTCTCCAAGGCAAGGCACCTGCTGCAGCCTTCCACCTGGCTCTCATAGGTCACAAAGAGAAGTCAGTGTGTGTCTCACCACCAGCTCCTCCGTGGTTCTCATGGGAGACTCTGGCAACACACACCCTCCACCCAGTACAGCCCCAGTTGCAGCGCTATAAGAACAGAATGCATTTTGGATGTTATTAAGAACCAAATGTCAATACAAAATTCATGTTGCCAGTTTCCCACTTTTCTGTTTTATTAACAACTCCTTCCAGTTAAGTAATCTCAAAGTTTGAGTCTTTGTTAGACTAAATTAGTCTTTTTCTGTTCAGATTCCATTCTTGTTTCTCAGACCTTCCTTGTGTAAGTTGTTGTTACCCCCGACATCACTAAAATGGGCCCTGGTCATGCTATGTAGATAGAAATGTGTGACTGGAAATGCCACAGGCCACACAGTGACTTTCACCTGCCAGGCACACCATTAAAGACTGCAGTATTGTGGTAAGGGCAAAATACCTGCATAGCTCCCATTCTGGATCATCCGTGCTGTGCTCTGGGACCATCTGTGCCTGGGCAGCACTGGTCTATAAGCAGAGAAATAAACAGGGAAGACCTGGAGGCTAATCTCACTTTTGCCCCTTACTTACTGAGTAACCCCTAAGTAAATCAGGGAGTAGGAGTTGCCTTTCCTGCTCTGAAATACTTGGACCTCTCCCCATGGAAGGCAATCTCCCTTAGTGCCCAAAGCAAAAGGAAAAGAGTGAAAATTCAGGACTTCTGTAGTACTTACCTGCAGAGTCTATAACTGTGTTTCTTATCCCTGCTGTGGCCTGTCCAAGAGCACAGGTTTTATCTGAGTATAGTGTTGAACTTTAGGAGCAGGGGGCCCAGTGCTTTGCAGATGTGTGTCCTATGTCCAGAACCCTCTGGCCTTTGACATTCTTCAGGTCCTTTTGCAGCCTGAGTCTATCAAGTATGAGCATGCTGAGCCCCAGGGCTGCAGTGAAAGAGATCACCAGGCCAAGAGGTACAAGATTGAAGCACTTGGCAGCCCACATTTCAACTGTGTGTGGATCCTTTACTGCTCAGTCCCTGGATTCCTTTCCCCAAATTAGGTGTGCCATTTACTTTGTAGGCAGCAACAGGCTACCATAGCCATTCTGAGATAATCTTCTAGATCAGTATCTGATGATTGCCTCTCTGCCCAGCAGGCCCAGGCTCAGGTGGGGCTGGGGCTGGGTAGTCAGGCTAGCTGATCATGTTCCCTGGCAGTCCCCTTATCAGGCAGTAATGTAGTAACTGACTCCAGCAACATGGCTAGCCACCATGAAGCCTTTCTGGAGAAAGACCCAGAAAATGGCAAAGACAGGAATGCCGTATACAGTGAATATTTAAATTTTTACTCACAACCTTCTCCCTCAAGGAATAGCAGTGGGGTAGATTGTTTTTGTTTCAAATTTGGACCAACCTGCAACCAAGAGTCTAGAACATTTTGTTCATGAAAACTTTTTTTTTTAAGCATTTAATGGAACATTAGAAAAAAAATCAGACAGATAAAAGAAAGGTATATAACTTTTGGGAGTCTGACTCAAGGAAAAGAAAATTTAAACAATAAATTCGCCATTTAGATTTTCTAGTAGCAAAGGTTGAAAAGATAGTCATATGCATGATATCAAAAAATACAATGAATGTTTTTAGAAAAAAATGTACAGTAAAAGAAATTGCCATTAAACATTCTCAGTATACTCCCTTTTGAAGAATATGGGGATTTGTGTGGAGATTAGGGCATGGCAAAACTGGCTAGGGAAGTAGGCATGACCTCTTTAGTTACAAAATCCTGGAAAATGTGTGCAGAACAGTTCCCAAAGCCCTGCACGGGTTTTCAATAGGTTGCCTAGACCTAAGTTATCCGGAGGCATGGCACCGCCTCTCATGACCTGTATGTGGAACTTCTCATAGGTTTCCTTGAGATTTGGACATTATAAAAGAACACAGGCACCAAGAAGAACTTGCTATCATGGCTTTCTTCACAAAAGCCTGCCCTGCATTCTCCAGAGTGTTCTTTTATCTTGCTTTTTCCTCTTTTACTTGGTCTAAGCTCATTTTGCAGTTTTTCTCTCACTCTTTTACTTTTTCAAATAAACTTTAAAATACTCCTTTTTGCTTCAAACACATTTATCCTATCATTTTTATCACTTTCTGAGACAGTTCTAGATCCTCTATTGCATGTCTGTGTCCTGAATCAATTCAAAACATTTCCCTTTTATGGTCATTTTGACTTTGGAAAAGAGCCAGAAATCACAGTGCCAGAAGTGATGAATAAAGTAGATGAGGAGGACACACATTCTTACGAGCTTGCCTTTCCATTAGATGGCAGTTAGCAGCACCATTCACCATATTTTTTGATCACACCTCATAAAGCCACATGCAAAAGAAAACTTTCAGAAATGCTTCAGAGTAGTGAGAACCATAGGAGGTGTGTTCAAATTAGTAACTATTTTGACAATTTGTTTTACTGAATTTTTTAAAAAAAAATTATATACTTTCTGTATATTCTGATCATCTGGTCTACCTAATTCTGTTTCCTGAAAACTGAAAATTCAGTGATTCATCTGCGGAATCAGCCATTATTGGTGTGTCTCCTTGCAACAAGGACACCAAGGAAGAGTGTCCAACGTGTTATGGGTGTGTGTTGGGGGTAGGGGCGGGAAGCATTGAACAGGACCTTGAGGAACCTAGTAAGCTGTTGGTGATTATTTTGATTTGGGCTGTTTTTCTTCCAGCCATGAGTAATCACCAGCAACTTGCAGCAATGTTTCAAATATGTGTCCTGTAAAACCCCCCAAATTAGAGACTTAATAAACTTGTTCCTCTTTTTTTAAAAAGTTTTATTGAGAATTTACAGAGCCGTAAGTTCATAGTTTCAAAGTATACAACTCAGCAAGTTCTGATATGTTCCTTCAGTGTTGTGCACTCATCACCATATCTAATTCCTCAACATTTTTACCACCCGCAAAAGAAACCCTGTACCCATTAGCAGTCAACTCCATAATCCTTCTTCCAGACCCAGGAAACCCTTGTCTCTCTTTTATCTCTAAAGATTTGCCTATGCTGAATAATTCTTATAAATAGAGTCACTCGATATGTGGCTTTTTATGTCTAGTTTCTTTCACTTAACATAATATTTTCAAGATTCATTGATACTGCAGCATGTATCTGTACCTCATTGCCTTTTTATGGCCAAATAATCCATTGACTGGATATATCATCTGTTAATGATATTAACAAATCAGGGTTATTTTTACTTTTTGTCTATTATAAATAATGTTGCTTGTGAATATTCACATACAAGTTTTTATGCGGGCAGGTCTTTTCATTTCTATATATACCAAGGTGTGGACTAGCAGGTAACGCAGTTTATCTTTCTGAGGAACTGCCAAAGTGTTTTCCACAGCAGCTACACTTTGACATTTCCATCAGTAATGTATATTTCAGTTCCTCCACATCCTCACCAACTTTTGTAACTCTTCATCTTTTTTGCTTATACCTATCCTAGTAGATATCAAGTCATTTCATTGTGGTTTTGTCCATTTTTAAAAATCTTTTGACCTAAGCCAAATAAGGCAGTAACCAGAGCCTCTCACCCTGGGGGAGCAGACCATGGCTTTGATGACAGCAAATTGCGGAAGAATTGGGTTTCACTTTGGGCTCAGTGTGATACAGGACAGATCCTTTCTCTAGGGAAGTTCCTGTTACCTTTTCAGATCTAGTGAGATTCACTTGCTTGGTTTGAAATTTCACTGTTTATGCAGTGACTTACAAAATAAAGATCTAGTTATAAATCCTTGCCTTGTGGTACTGAAATGCTGTAGACCTTCCTACTGTTCCTGGGATGCACTGGCCTGTAGCCCACCTTCTCTTCCTTGACTTCTCTCCTTCCCAATTCTTAGAGTTGATTGTGTTTCTCATTGTGTTTATCTACTCAGTCATGAACTTCTTTCAGCCTCCATTGTAAGAGTCTCTTTAGACCTCAACTTCAAGAATGTATTTTGCTCAAAATGGAGGCTATGCTCCTGTATGAGTGGACAGCCCTTGTGGACACATGGTTGGGAAATGGGTAGCAAATCCCACACGCTTCACAGCTTCTCTTGTGATCTCTCTCTCATTAGTGATATTTTGCTATTGATTCATGTCTTTCTTCACAGTAGCAAAATTAGAATCTGTGGCACAGTTCATATTATCTACTACCTAATCTTACCTACTTTGGTGCAGTTCCAATTAAAGTTCCCCCACCAAGGAGAAAAAGAATTTTCCACATGCATCCCCCCAGTTTTCTGTATGTGTTAGGGGCCACTGGACTTTTTGCTTCAAAGGATAAGTTCACAGGCAGGGATCTCAGTCCCAGCCTTGTTTGCCCTTGGGACACACTTCACTCCAAACTGTGCTTGGCCCTGAATCTGCCCCGAGGGTGGATCAAAAGGCAAAGGTGGTTGGTGGTGAGGGGTAATGAGGGCAGGGCCAAGGATACAAACGCAGCAGTTCCGGGAAGTTTTGAATACTGCATTGGTGGCAGTGCTGGGGTTGTGCAAAGCAGAAAGTCAGGCCTGGCATAAAGGATCATGAGGCTGGCAGCTTAGTCTAACAGGACCCTGGGTGTCCAGGGGGATGCTGTGTTCCAGAGGCGACACAGTATGTACAGTGGAGTTACAGTATAACATGAAGAGGAATGAGAGAGTGTGAGGTGCTGCTGAAGTGTTAGTTGTGGGATTCAGCTTCAGTAAACAAACATTCTAGCTAAAAAGTTAGGATCCAGAGAATAGTGAAGTCATGTCATCATTGTCATGATCTGCAGAGCAGGCACTCCAGCACTGCAAAGCACCTACATGTCTACCAGAAAGTGGATGCCCTTCATACTGCCACCTTCACCACCTTCAGCTCAGGTCTAATCCAAGGGTCAATTGAATACATTGATTATCTGCATCATCTCTCAAACTCTTAGCTGCAAGAGATCCTGGGGAAATGTCCTGTTTTGCTTACCACCCTCCCAGAAGGTATATTGGGACAGTGATCTGGTAAGCCAAACTCTTGTATCTGCACCATGGGCCGTGGTACAGGTGGGTACCACAGTCCTCCTTACCCAAGCATAACTCTCCTCAAATGCTTGTTCTAAGTACACATTAGCACACCTTGGGCCCCAACCCATATCCACAAAGAAGAGCCTTCATGTCCGTTTTTTATGATTTCCTCTTGCTATTCATAGGATCACGCAAGTTTGAGAGTTGAGACGACTGCATGCTTTGGACTGAGATCATGAGTGGCAACAGTGCCAGCTGGGACCTTGTAGAGATGCAGCATTTCAGGCCCCACCCCCACATTATCAAATGAGAATCTGTACTTCAACAGGTTCTCTGTGAGATTCATGTTTATGATAAATTTGGGAAACTTTGTCCTTTTCCTTCACCTGGATATCAGATGCAAATAATTGAGCCTATCAGTCTCTGGCTAATGGCACATATTGATGAGTGCATGCAAGAACTCACTGAAAGATTTTACTGGTTAAACTTCCAGTATCCACTCCATTCCCTTACCCCTGGTGATCACTCACATGTGTCTAGTGTTTGTCTTTAAATATCATACATTGTATCTTCAAATCATAACAATAATAAGATGTTACCTCCATTTTCTAGACTAGAAATAGTTTGGAAAGATCTGATAATTTGTTCAAGCCAGGCAGGCAAGGGCATGACTACAGGCACTCCTTTGTTAGTATGTGGCCTTGACCTGCAAAATGACAATCACTTTTGTCTGGAGGATTAGAGCAGGGTCCCACCAGTGTGGCTTATTAGTAGGTAGTGAAGGATTCAGTGGGTATCAGCTGCTGTTTTTACCAGGGTCATTTTACTGAGGTAAGATGGGTCTCAAGGACAGCAGGAGAAGAGACTTGGGCCATCCCCAGTGCAAGAAATAAGAATTTGCCTGGTGCTCAGTGTGCTGGCTTCTTTTTTCATGTAGTCCTCATAAACTCAAGATCAACAATGCTGGCAACCTCACTCGAGGTGCTAGACTTATCCCTGAAGGATGTTAGAACTGGGTCAGCTTCTTCATTGTGCAGCCAGTGTTCTTTTCAGTAGAACTGCTGTGCTTATGTCTCACACCCTGGTCTAATGAGGATCATTGGTCGCTGGGCAAAATCCATGCCAGAAGCTGGAAAACAAGTCAGGACATATGTAAGAAAGGAAGGTGCTGAGTAATCCCCAAGATGATCTTAGACTCCAAAATTGGTCCTATTTACAAAGTGTGCCTGCCTCACATACTGGAGCACTGCTGCCTACAGCCACTGCAATGGAAGCCCCTATGTATGAGTATCTGAAACCATTCAGCAGACCTCCATTGTGCAGTGGGGGACAAAGACCCAGAAGCCCTCCATGAGGTGAGTTCCTGAGAGGCTAATTTGGACCTCAGGGTTGGGCTGCAAGGACCTGTCACCTGGGCCCAGGTGTTGCTCACCTTGACATTCGGAGTAAGAAGGATGGAAGATACTTTCCCACTGAAGAGATGAAAAACCAAGCCCAGGCAGATGAATGAGAGTGACTTTCCCAGGGCATCACAGATGGCATAAATCCTAGCTTTAAGTCCCAAGGTGTTTCCACTGAACAGTGGCCAAAACAGTCATGAAGAGGCTCTGAGTGACAAAAATAGGAGGGCTCCCTTCCCTTTCAGTTCCCTGTTCCTTCAGTGAGGCTCTAAGGAGAGCAGCACACTGATTCAGCACCCTGGTTAGCGCTCCTGTCTAGGACACCTCGGGAGTTCTTTGGGCCAGGTTAAACCAGACTCCTGATTCCTAATCCAAGATGGTGCACTTCTCAGGACAAGAAGAATCTTGGAGTGCGGAAGACATAGGTATCCGACCTCCAGTACAAAGCCCTGCTCTTCCCCTTCTCCAGATTCACAGCAGCAGTTTCATCCTTCAAGCTGTTTGGTTCACAGGATATAAATTCAAGTGAGAAGCCATTGAGAGCAATGGGCAGGAGGCCTGAGCCACATTAAACATGGCAAGTCTTTAACTTTCTTCCCTTCTGTGAAGTGGAGGTAGGGGAAAATACGACTGACTGAGATCCTGCCCATCTGTGAGTTTCCATGAATAAGCAAACCGTGGGCTGACCAGCTCTCCACAGAATTTTCATTTCATGGCAAGCCATGGGCCTCAGAGTGGCAACCCACAACCCAGGTCTGCCATAATTATGCTCCAACTGGCCCATATGTTACTAAACTTCCTAACACGTGTGATGGGGTATTATTAAATTTGAGTCTTGACTCTGCCGTTTACCAGCTGTGTGACCTTTGACAAGTCACTTAACCTGTCCTTGCCAAAATTTCCTTCTCTGTAAAACAGGTAAATAGGAACTCCTTTGTAGAGTTATGGTGAGTTTTAAGTAGTAGATATAAAGACATAGATGAGGGCCTGATACCCAGAAGACACTATACATTGTTTTACCTAGTTCACTGCAGTGTAGAAATATGAAATGTTTTTATTTAGCTGATTGATTGTCAAATCCTCCTTTCTCAACATCTAGGGCCCAGTCAATAACAAGCTGGTCAGTTTGATTTCAAACTCGATTTCAATCAGTTTAAACTTTCCAACTCACACTCAGTCCCAAGGAGTCTACCCTGGCCTCTTCTGGACCTTTACTCCTCCAAGGTGTGGAAGGGGAAGAGGTAGAAAACCAAGTGTCTTTGCTGGCCTCTCATGATGGTGGGGGTGAGGACAGGTGGGCTTACTCTCATTCATATTAGGTCTGCTGTCCAGTCCCGCTAGAGACTCAGGTATCTGCTGGGCTGCTAAGTCACTGTGCTACCCTGAAGACTCCTCGCTCCTTCCTACTTCAACAGTTGGAGCCCCTAAAACATCAGGGTCCTTCACCTACCTCCTCAGACCTCAGACACTGGGAGCGAGCACAGGACTTCCTCATCCCTCCTTCCCAACACCACCATCCCTTCAAGCTGGCATGGGTGATCCCAGAAATTCTCCAGGTCACAAAGGGACCTTGACTGCTCACGAACTCCCCTGAGCTTCAGAAGACAAGATCAAGTCTCTCAGGAATACACTTGCATTTCTACTGTTCAGTTCTGAATTTCTAAATTCTGGCACTGAGTAGCTGCTTGAATCTTTGTTGAAAGAATGAATGAAGGATACTGGATGGGCAACTTTCAAGTGGTCTCTCAGCTCGGCAGTTTTCCAGTCAGAAGGCAAGAAAGAGGAGGCAAGAGACAAGTCCCCTTGTAGGTGTCCTCATGTCTATGAATGCTGGAGTAAGCTCTGGGAAAGGGGAGGGATGCAATGTCTAATCCAGCAGGTGGCATCTTCTTTTGACCTCAGCTTTAGCCTCAGTCTTTAGGCTGGGGATAATCCCTTGCAGGATCTTTGTACCCACACCGAGTCCAGCTGTTCAGCTGCTTTTGAAAAACCAAAGCCTATAACCACAGAACAGCTGGTCAGGGCTAGAGCAGGCACCCGCTTTAATCCTGCTACTGCCTTCCACAGCCACCTGCTATGTTCACTGATGTCACCTGCTGAGCCCTGTAGGCATCTGCACTTGGGCCTGTGCTTTAATCTCTGATGGGGAACCCCAAGAATTCCCAGGAGAGTCACAATAGTGATTGCTTTCCTCCAGGTGTCTAGCCTTCACAGTAGCTTCAAGGAAAGGGGATATGGACACTGGAATGAAAAAAAGGAGGACAGAAAGAGGTTAGAAGAAAGGAAAGGAAAGATGACAAGGGAGAAATGGTTTTTGCTGAATGTCATTGGCCCAAAGTCAGGACTGGCTCAGACACTGTGCTACCCAGGAAGAGGTTGGCATGGCAGCCGCCTTTTTCCCTAGCTTCTTTGCTCCCTTGGGGCCTGCTCTCCTGCCAGAGAAGCTGATTGGTGTTTTCTTTCCCTCGCTAACCATCTCATAAGCCCAAAAGATTAGCAGCTGCCACCTTGATCTTGGTGTTTAAAGGCCAAGTGAGGATGGGACATGGAGGTTGAGGCCTGGAGCTGAAGTTCATGTCTTCTTCCTGCATCAGGAGCCCTGAGAAGAGGTCAGGGGATGCTGAAGCCCAAAGTGCCAGTGTCAACTCTACATTTCCTTAGACATCTAAAGACTTTTCCTGCCACATGCAGCTACAAGCCATTACAGGGTGGACAGAACCCCCTTTCCACATGCCATGCATGGTACCTATCTTCACAGTTACTTACACAGCATGGCTGACCCCCTCCTGCAGATGATGAGACACAAGTGCCCACTATGGCCTCTGTCCTGCTGCATGCCCCTCTCATACTCCTGCACACCTCCCTTCCATCTGCTCCAGTATAGGACACATCTGGCTGCCGAAGCCTCTGACCTCTGCTCATGCTGACACTCTGCCCAACCACTGTTTTTTCTCCTTAGTGTCACCGAACCCCAGATTCTACCTCAGTGTTTCAGGGTCCTTTACACATACTTTCCAGCAGCACCTTTCTGAACACAGCTCTATTGGGTGGCTCCTCTCCATAACCACATGGGCACACAACCCCTAGGTGTCATATCTCCCAGCAGCAGCCACACCACTCTGCTTCCCCAGACAATCTGGACACCCCAAGAGCAGGAGCTATGTACCCACACTGTCTGGGTCAGAAAATGCAGAGCAGGTGTGATGAGTGAACATCTATGAAGCGCTTAAGAAATGCCAGGCCTTGTGCTAGGGCTTTATAGGCCTCATCTCATTTGCTGCTCATGGCAGCTTACAGAGAAGGTGCTGTTATTAGCAGTGCAATTTACAGATGAGGAAAAGGGCTAAAGAGGTGTGGAGCACCATCAAGCACCAATGCAGTACATCTCTGGAGGCAGTGGCTCACACTCATCTGATGAACAATAGCAGTGAACCCCTCCGTGGAGCTCTGCCTTCCATCCCTCTGAGCTTTGAATAGGAAGAAAACACAGAAGTTCTTGGTCCCTGGGAGGAAAGGGGAGGCAATCTTGGCACCCCTTGTACCATGAGGTGTCCTGGTGTTGCCCATCTACTCATGGACAACACAATTCAGAAAGAGGAAAGATCTGGGGAAAAGGATATTTGGGACAAAGACAACAAGATACAATAAAACAGAGTTGTCACTGTCTATCCAGGCTGTGGCCACTGGGCCACTGGCTCCTCAAGTGGTTTGGAACCATCTTGGGTAAATACAAATCTAATCTAATTCCACTATAATCCATCCCTAAAGGTACCCAACACCTAACCAATAAATGCCAACATACTTCCACTGACAAGGAGTTCCTTAGCACTCCAAAGCAGGCAAGACCTCAGCATTTTCTCTCCTCTGGCTGAATCTACTTCCTGGGTGCCACTAAAGGAAGTTGGTTCTCCAGAAGAAACCAACAGGGCCAGCATGAGGGTATCTCCCTGCCTTTGCAGTGCCCCTGACACCCTGCTTTCCTCCTGACATAACTCTTCCTCCTATAGATTCTTCCTAATGCCCCTTCTTCCTCCTCCTGTCCCCTGACATGAAGCACCATGATGTCAAATTCGTAAGCCCTCTAAAAGTAGGAAAGTGTCCAGCTTTCCTCAGGAAGACCAGAGAGGTAGATCCGTTTACCCAAAGGCTCGCAGGAGTTGTGACCACCGGGACCTGGCTTGCCTAGTTCCCAGCCTAGTAACCCCTTCCTGAAATGCTAGAGTGGAAATGCTTTTGGGTATCCTTCCTTTTGTCCCCCAAAAGAGGGAGGAGGAAGGATATGGCATGGGGAAGAGACAGGAGGCTGCTGCTTTGAGGTCAGAATGCTGGGAACTGCGTAGCCATGGCTGAGGAAAAAAAGAAAACATTATCACTCATCCAGAGGATTCCCTGGCTTGGAGCCACTTCCCCAGGCTGCGTGTCCTTGGCTTTGGAGCAAGGTGAGACAGGAGAAAGTTATGTGTGTGTGGACAGGGTGTATGCATGCGAGGATATACATAGCAGTGTGTCTTTATGCATATGTGCAGGTATGGGTAGGTATGTATGTACAGAGAGGACATGCTAAGGCAAATTGCAGGAAAGGCAATTTTTATTCCCAAGCGGAAGCAATGTCAGCAGGGTCTTAGTCAGCAGACACTGTCAGCAGGGAGATTCACAGGATGCCTGCAGGAATCAAGCAGAGGTGACCACAGGCATTGGAGTTCCAAAGCTTCAGGCCCTCAGAGGAGAATCAGGCATACATATCTCATAGGCTCCTAAGCACCCAGCAACCAACTTCCAGGCCTGGCTGACATCTGGCTGCATCCTAGCAAGAATGGAAAGAAGGTTCTTCCTTCATCAGACAAATGCCTCTAACCCCTCCACAGGAAGCTGTACCAAGGTCCAGGGAGAAGAAGGCAAATGGGCTGCAGCAGGAGGACCAGGAACAAAATAATCCCCTTAATACCACCTGGCATATGACCTTCTATGTCATTGACTGCTACCCCAAGACAGGGTTCTAGGAGGACAACCTAGTCTACAAGTAAGCACTACAGGGCACAAGGAGCCTGAATAAGGTCCAGCAGCCCTGGCAGCCATAAGAAACTTGTTTTATTCATTCACTCATCAAAGAACACCTACTACGTGTGTCAGTCACTGTTTCCTGGGCTAGGAGAGCAGCTTGAACCAGTGGGACTAAACATCCCTCATAAAGCTTGCAGTCCAATGGGAGAGGAGTGGGAAGGATAGACAAAAAGTAAGTACAGGACTTGCTGGTGGTGGTCAGAAGGTAAAGAGAAGAGGAAGTGGTGGGGTGTGACTAAGTAGAGTGATCAGCAAGACTTCAGTGAGAAGCTGATGTTTGAATAAAGCCATAAGGAAATGATGGGAGTAGGCTTTGCAGATAGCAAGGGACAAGCCTTCCAGGTGGTAGGTGCAGCTTGTGCAAAGGCCCTGAGTTTGGGGTGTGCCTGACAAGGTTGAGAAATGACAGACGTGAGTCTGAGTGTGGCTGGAGCAGAATGAGTGGGGGACCAGAGAAGCTCAGGGATCAGACAATGCAAGGCATTATAGGCCACTGTGAGAGGTGGGCCCAGGTTTGGGGAAAACCTAAAGCTTAAGAAGTTTCGGGGGAAATCCTTAAAAATAAGGTTGGATTATAAATACCAAACTGTTCAGTGTCTCAGAAAGGAGCCTGAGGGGTCCAGACACGTGTGTCACTCATCTTGTAAATCTACCTCTGGCTGCAGTGAGAATGTAGCTTTTCCTTGGAATGAAGAGGGCACTCAGGAGTTGAGCAGATGAGTGACATGACCTGTCCTCTCAACAGGCTTGGACAGCAGAGGATAAACTGGGGACAAGAGCTGGGCAGAAAGAAAGTTAGGACACCAGTGAGAGACTTGGCCAAGCAGTGGCAGGCAAGGGGTGAACAGTGATCAGACTCTGAAAACACAACTGATAAGATCTGTAGGCAGGTCAGCTATGAGGTATGAGAGGAGGAGGAAGGGCTGGCCCTGAAATTCAGGCCTAATTGAGTTGGCCCAGCAGAGTTGAGAAGAAGGCCACCTTCCCGAGTAGGTTTTCATTAATCTACAAAGAAGATTAACTTGGCAGAGTAACTTGCCCCAGGTCACAGAGCCAGTAAATGGCAGCGCCCATATTCCCAACTCTGAAATCAGTACCTGTTCAAATACATCAGGAAAAGCCTGAGTTTGAAGCTCCTGGATGTGAGGCTCTTATGGAAACCATAAGAGCTCTCAGAACAGTTCCACATCTAACCCCAAAGAATTGTATGTACAGAGAAAGCTCTCAGTGCTCCTTGCTTTTCCTGGACTTTCATAAACCTGTGTCTGATATACCAGCTGGGAGATCTCAGCTGCACTCTTGGGGAAATGTTTTTGGCATCTCTCAAGTTTTGTTAATTTACTGACAAGGTAATGACTACCTCAATCCATTACACACATTTTCTAAAGGAGTTTCTACATTAGAATGCAAAGCAGACCTCTCTGACTTGGAGAAAACCTGAGATTCCTGGGACTTAATCTCCTAACAAATTTATCCCCTAAATACAATTTATTGTATTTAACCTGATAAGAAATGATGGTCCCACATGCACTCTCTCAACAGGTTTGGTACCCAAGTCCCCCACTGTCACAGTAATCCAAATGGCTCAGATTGATGTCTTTATTTATTATCATTATGGACTTGAAAAGCCTTAGCCCATCATTCGGGATGCCCCGTTCTGCTGGAATTCACCTAGCATGGCTCATGCCACCTCTGCAGCAGTCCTTGCTTGAAGCATGCAAGAACTGTACACATCTACCCATCTGGAACCTCAGGACCTGTGCATCATTCACCATCTTGGGCTTTTTTCTTTTCTAACCACACCTTTTTCACAACATGACAGAGCAGAGGGGGCCAAGCTAAACAATCTTCACCCCTTCAGCCCTCCCCCATTCCCTGCTCCCAGTGAAAACTGCCAGCAGGAGCAGATATTTGATCTGTCTCAGGAGCTGTAAGAGAGCTGGGAGCCCAGATGTTCAACTCAGTGGATCAAAGGCTCATGTTACTGGTAAAGAGTATCTATAGACCCCACATCCACCCCAGCCTTCCATCCTGGAGACAGTTAGGATCCATGCCCCAGGTGGACAACCTCAAGGAAGTAAGTGGGACCTGCTTGGAAGCAAAATTTCACTGAAATGGGCCCTTCAGAGTCTTCATACCAGTGGCATAGAAGGTAAGTACTTGCAAAGTGCTTTAGAGTTGCCTGGACTGGACAATGCCTCCCCCAGTTCCCAAATGCCTGAATGTCCTTGCCACCTAAAACCTAATTTCCTTCCTTATCAGAAGTTGTTGGAAGCAGCCTGGAAATATTCCACAAGAGAGAGAACAAATGGTAATCAATGAGGCCAGAGTGTCCTGGTCACCTCAATATGCCTGATTTCTCCCCAGATAAACTATGGCTGCACTTTACCACTAAAAAGGGAAGCAGGAGGCTACAAACTCAGCATTTAAAAAAATTTTTTTTAACTTTTTTTTTCTGCTAACAGAATGAGGTCAGGCCCAACAGACATACTATTGAGGAGGGAAGATGATAAAAGTGTGTGTCACACCCACAAAAATACAACAGTCTTCAGATACAACAAAACTTTCTTACTTTCTTGTATAAAAGATCTTTTGTGCCCAGAGGATGGGTCAAAACTGGTCACTTAACTCCGTAAAATATGCCACTGCAGAAAATTAGTCACTACCAGAAATTAGACCCCCAAACCAAAACTAAGCTGTGGCAAACTAACTGTAACCCATACAGTCAAGAGGCTCTTTAGCAGGACCATGAAAGCAGCTGGCTTCCTCACACTGGTGGTCACCAAGAAGAGGCCAGAAAATGGCATGAAGAATGATCAATGCCTCACAAATACATCTTCTTTTGAAAGGGTAGACACAGGTGGAGACTGGGTTTCCATTCTCAGGACAGAACTGGCCTGAGAGGTCATCAGTCCAATCTCCTTGCTTAACAGAGAAGAGTAGCTAAGGCCAGAGGTGGGAAGGGTCATGGTTCAGTCAGTGGGGTACTATAGGAAGTCACCCCAGTGCTGGCCTCTCCCTTACCATGAAGCTACTTTGCAATTTAGATTGTCATGACTGAAAGGTGCTCCTCCATGGTCACCCAACACCCTTGCTTGACCAGTGAGGATACAGAGATCCTGGAATTCCCCATGGGAGGAGGAATATGATAGGCAATCTTTCAAATGGCTCCCAACCCTCAAAAATGCCAAGAAACCTCATCTTCTAAGAGCAGCAGTTTCCAAACTTTGTATTTTTAGCAGCAGAAGCCATCTTCCAAACAAAACCTTATGCAAAACCTCAAGCTATAAAACAGATCAGCAGGCCCTTGCCTGAGTGGGGACTGGGCCAGGCCCCAGAGTCCCACTCTAACCCTTAGACTCCTTCCACTGGGCCCTGTGTGGAACTATTTGAAACCCCAGGCCTCCAAGCCCTGGAGCTAATGCACTCTATCTAGAGTGGGCTTTTACTTAAGACCCCTGGAGGGTATGGCTAGCCTCCGAGACCTGGACAACTTCATTCTCCACCAGCGCTTGACCTCTATCCCCATTTAGCTGTCTCATGCGCAGGTTAATGGAGCCATAGGTCTTCCTGGGACCTCTGCCAGGGACGAAGGTCCGCCTGCGGTACAGCTCGCCTTTGCACAGGGAGACCATGAGCAGCACTGACAAGAGCATGCCACCCACTGTGAGCAGCCCCAGGCCCGCGATGATGCACTTGTCCAGGTGGGAGCCCAGACGGGCATAGTACATCTCTAGTCGCTCCATCTCCCTTGCAGTCACTGTGTCTGGGTTGACACGGGCCTCACGGGGGATGGCGTATGCTGTCACCACCAGGAGGATCCCACTCACCAGGAAAACCAGGGCAGAAACAAAGCCATAATCCACAGGGCGGCTCACAGGTTCCAGACCTGGCCCCTCCTCTGAACATAGGGACAGATCATCCTGCTGGGACCTGGACAGTGAAGGGACACCCTCTGGGGGACTAGGGGAGCTGCCCAGTCTGGCATCTCCAGGGTTCTGAAAACAGGTCTCATTCTCCTCCAAGGAGAAGCAGGCATTCTCCACACCAGTCCTGGGTGGGGCCACTGGGCCCAGAGGAGCAGGTCTCCTTGGGACCTGAGGACCATTGCTCAGTGTCTTCAGTTCCAGACCAGGGGGAGATGCCATTGGGAAGGAGGACGCCAGCTCATCCCTTGGCCCCTTGGCAGCTAGAAGAGAAAACAGAAAGCCAGTTGAATTAAACAAATCTCTACCAAGGACTGTTGGCGCTGGACATTGCATTTGTCCAAGTTGAAGGTATGCTAGGCTCCAGGATGCATGCCAGGCTCTAGCTCCACCATGGATTAGCATATGGTTTTGGGCAATCCATTTATCTTCTCTGGGCTCATTTTCCCCATATATAAAATTACAATAATATGACTACTTCCTACTGCACAAGGCTGACTTAGGGGTTGTGACAACCTATATAGAGTTTTCAGCAGAATAAATGTCCAGTAAATATTAGTGATGAGGATTAATATGATGGAGGAGTTTGGACAGAATGCTTGTTGGGTTCAAATCCTAGTTTTCCCACTTGGTCTTAGGCAAGGTCCTCTTCAGACTTAGTTTTCACATCTGTAAAACAAAAAATAAACAAAGCGCCTTCCTCATGAGGTTACGGCAAGAATTTCATAAATTAATGTACACAAATCCCTGACCGGTTAAATTAATGGACATTATTGTATGAGGAAAGAATGACATGGCAGGGAGACAGGATGGTGTTAGAGATGACTAAGGTGTTATAGGAACAAAGAGGAGAAAGCAGAGGAGCTTCTGGGAGTTGATGTCATTTGAACCAGACCTCAGAAGAGTGAGAAACTCCCCAGTAGTAAAGGGGATGGATGAGGGTATTCTGGAAGGGTCAGTGGTGACTCCAAGGCTGACTGGGGCCAGTTCACAATGAAAGCCAGATATTGGAGCAGGGAGTGCTGAGATCTGCCTGGGTCAGAAGGTAGGACATGATGGTTTAGAAGGCACGGACTCCAGAAAAGAAGCCAACAGGTGGGGGATAGCCTGGAAGATTAGGCTAACAGAAAGGTGTAGACTGAGGTCAAAGCCACATACCTTTATGCAAATAATGGGGCCAAAGGTTTGGCCCAGAAGAGCTAGGAGGGAAGTGAGAAGTGGGTACACCCTGTGCTGCAAAGCACACCTCTTCCACCCAGTACCCAAGCCCACACCACAGAGCCAGACACACAGCACATGTGTGGCTAGCCATCAGAGAGCACCAAATCAGTCCATAGGCCAGACATGCTCCCCCAACAAGCTTTGTTTTGTTTTGCTTTTGGCCTATTCATTTGTTTTTGGTGAATTCATTGTCAGCGTATAAAAAGCAAAAGATTTTACATTTTAAACTTTGGACCCTGGCTTCTCTTACAAAATGAAAGAATCTGATCACATTCTATGCCTTTCCCTCCTAACTCTCAGCAGGACTTGGCCATCTCGCCCTTCCTCCCCTTCTGGCACATGCCATTCTTGAGCCTACACCAGAACCATAAACACCATGATGCCCTTAGGACACATACATCCTGCGTTCCAGGCTCTGTTGCTCTGGGGTCTATCCTCACATATGGATTCTGTGCATTCTCTAGAATTCTGTGACTTATGTGCGTGCATGCGTGCATGACTTATGTGTGTGATATGAACAAATTAATGAAGCAAGAATGAATGAGATGAATAAATGAAAGAAACTCCAAAAGGGCAAGAAGGCATATTTTCCAGTCCTTCTGAACTTCCTTCCAATACGAACTTGCAGCAGACATCTTCTCTTAGCACACATAGGGTCTTTCACCAGAGCACAAGGCTTCTTTCTCTGACAACTCATTTCTGTCACTACATCCCTCTTTCCAGAGATCCAACATAACATATATTTCCTGAGAACCTACTATGTGCTGGGCCCTGTTCGGGGCACCTCAGTCAGGAGTATCCTATGTAACCCTCACCAGCCCCATGATGTCAGGAATCATGATCTGTGTTATAAAACAGAGCCAAAATTCCATGGCATGGATGGAGGGGGGGTTCTCTAAGAATTATTGACTCCTGAAAACCTGCAAACCTACTCACTCTTGTGCTCTCCAGTCCTTAGGGCTGGGAGATGCCTAAATTCCATTGGAGTGCCCAGGACCCTGCCCATTTGTACTTTTTAGTGACTAGAAAGGAAGGTAGAGTGTGCTGGTTGGCCTTTGACTTTTAGCACTCTAATTCAAAAACAGGGTCCAGCACTGGATCCTATCAGAGCACTCAGATGTGCAGCTCTCACCAGGCTCTGGGTACCTTCCTCAGAACACAGTTCCCAGTGTTGGACCCCTTCTCCAGACTGACACACTGAGGCCTCTACATCCCAGAGGAAATCTGGAGCATCGAAATTCTTGGAGGGGAGCTCTCTTTCACTCTGCAGAGCCCATAACTTTTTCCTTAGGATGCCTGAATGAGGGTACAGGGGAAAAGGGAGTTCTCCCCACCACAGCACTAGAATGTTTTCCCTGCCAACGATTCCTATGCCCACCAGTTCCATGAGGCCATGCTCATCACTTACCCAAGAATAAGCAAAGACAAAGAGACACACTATTCACACTCCACAACTGTCTGAGTTACTCCACTTCCATCTGCAAGGGGCAGGTCCTGAAAAACACTCCAGTACTCCAGTTCTACTCCCATCCCCTCCCCCTCATTCTCATACTAGTGTCTACAGACTCCGAAAGCCAGCAGTGTGCGCCTCTGGTAACCAGGAGAGGGTAAAACTGGTTACGGAGAGATGGGGTGTTAAAAGAATAAATCACCCCCTGGACTGCTGAGATCCAACCCACCAAGCCCTACGAGGCCCAGCACCCCACCCATGGCACACACTGACACTTGGGGAGATGACAAATCCGCAGCAAGGATGGATGAAGCCTCACAAAATCCAATCAATACACACACGCACGAGTTGTACACAAAGCAAGCCTCGGGGCGCGCAGATACGCACGGGCAGGTTCACGCTGTCATACCCAAAGTTCAGCACGGAAACCCCAGCACCCGGGCCGCCTACGGCACCTGCGCGCCCGTTGGCCTGCAGTTCATACCCCCTGCTCCTGCCCCTGACCACAAATGCCCTGGCCGTGGCCCGGGCCAGGCCGGCCTCGGCCCCGCAGCGCCCGCAAAAGGGCGGCCGAAGAAGGCCGGGCTCCGCGGGCGCCGGTGTGCCCCTGGGTCCCCTTGTCGTGTGTCCTTCGGCGGGCCGCGAGGTCAATATACTGTCCTTCGCTGCCACTCCCCGCCTCGGGCCCTATGCCTGCAGCCGCCCCCCAAGCTGCCTCTCAGCGCGTGTACCAGTGCGGGGCCTGCCTGCCTCCCCACGCGGAGCGAAGGGGCCCGGCGGGCGAGGGCGCGTTCTCCCTGGCATCCGCCAGCCCCCTCCAGCCCTTACCAGCCAGCCCGACTCTCGGCTGCGGCGCGGCCCGGGAAGGCGCGAGCTAGACCGCCACTGCTTTGCCCTCCCCGCTCCCGCCCCCTGCTCGGCCCGGCTGGGCCGCCGAGACGCACGTACCTGCTTGCGCCGCACCGGGATACACGGCGGCGGTGGCTGCCGCTGGGGGGCTCCGCGGAGGGAGGAAGCGAGGGAGGGACCGACCGGGAAGGGGCGGGAGCCGGGATCATCTAGCGCCGCAAATCCAGCTCCGCCTGCGGCCGGCGAGGGCGCCCGGAGAGTTAGCGCGGGGAGGGACCTGGAGGTGGGTGAGGGACTGGGGCGAGGGCGGGGGCTGCGCGTCCCTCCTCCTCCCCCTCCCCTTGGGGCACATCTGTCTCTCCTGCGCCTGTCTGTTGCAACCCGGGCGCCCAACCCGCGATCCCGGGGTTCGAGGATGGGGCGGGTAGAGGGGCTGGACAAGACCTCTCCTCCGCCCTGGGCAGCCCCTGTTGCCCCGAGCCCAGGTGCTCGCCTTCCCCACACACCTTTCCTCTGATATCCACATGCACACGCCCACACACAAGCGCGAAGGTGTATACCCAATCCCGGGTAGGATCTAGGGTCCCCTCAGAGATACAAGTCTAGAATCTCCTCTGGCGCGTCGGGCCCCATGACTCAAGGGCGCCACCTGAAGTCTGAAAGGAAGTGTCTGGGGGAGCATCTCCCCGGGGGCCTGTGGGACAGGAGTGTTCTGGTGGCCAACCATGCCACCCTCCAAGGACCAGTTGCAGTGCCTCCCGTGCTGGGAAGCCCACCACGGCCTCCCAAACACCCTTACCCCAAGAGCCACTCCATCTGGGCTTACCCATCCCCTGCACTAGCGCCCTTATCTCTGTTGTGATTTTCTGTTGAAAGATAGCCTCTTCCATCAGATTGCAGCTGCTGGAGAACAGGGCCCATGCCCGATTCCACAGAGCCCAGCATGGGGGTGTGGTGAACAAGTAGTGAGTAGGGTGACGGTCTCTGCTTCTGTCCTTGAAAGGGCCCAGAGGAACGGTGTGTTAAAACGAGGAAAACGAGAGGTCCCAGAGTACAAAAATCAAGGAGAGGTAGACAGAGGCTTGGGCTAACCAAACCTTTCCCATTTTGCAAGTGAATTTGAGCTTTGGTTAATTGTCAATATCAGGAAATATACAAGGTGAGCCCGGAGCATCTTACAGTGTCAGAAAACTTTAAAAGCTACACACACACACACACACACACACACATTGATGAAAGGATGTCAAAGAACGTAGGACAACTTAAAGAATTCCCATTGGCCATAATGAAAAATTTGAGAAACAAAATAAAGTAATATTGGATTGTAACAAAATATGAAATAAATATGCATGAGTTTGAGCTGGGGATTTAGCTCAGCGGTGTAAGCGCCTGCCTTGCAAGCACGCGGTCGTGAGTTCGATCCCCGGTACCGATAAAAAAAAATATGCATGAGTTCATACTGGTATAAATAACCGAACAAATAAATGAATAAGTGAAGAGAAGAGATAAACCTCTCATGCAGAATTCCAAATATTTGATACCCAAGGAAAGAGGCTATAACCCCTGAATCCTTAAGTGTGGCTTGCATAGTAACTTCCTTTCCAAGTGTATGAGATGGAAAGAGAGAGAAATTGAATCTACAGCAGAGAACCCTCACATACCTGGTTACTTCAGCCAAGTGGCCATGTTCAACATCAAGAGTCAAGTTATGTTGACAGTGTCCACACTTGATAGGGTGTAATACAATTGGTGCTTTCTTTTTGTGATCTTCAGTTCCTAACTCATAACCCCAGTCTGACCATGAGATAAACATCAGACTACTACCAACTGAAAGATATTCTATACAATTTCTTACTTAATTTTTTTCAGTGTCAAAGTCATCAAAAGCAATGAAAGTCTGAGAAACTCTCACAAACAAGAGAACACTAAGGAGACTTCACAGTGAAAGGTGGCATGATATACTTGGTGAGCTCTCAGGACAGAAAAAGTACATCACATAAAGACGGGGGAAATCTGAATACAGTACAGGCTTTAGCTAATAATAATGCATCAATATTGGGTCATTAATTGAAATGAATGCACCACACTAATGATATGGATACATTGGTAGTGGGATACATAGGAACTCTCTGCACTACACTTCCCACTTTATAAATCTAAAACTTCTAAAAATTTATCTTGCAATTTTTAACAACTGGAAAGAACTATAAATAGTTGGTTGGAAATTATATCTTGGGCTTCCTGAGCATGGTACCTGGGCAGGTCCAAAATCTTAGCTTCCATGGGATATAAAAAGTTTTAAACAGATTGGTCCCATACCTGCCTAGGTACTTGCACCTTAGCAGTCCTGCTCTGCTGAAGGCAACGCAGACTTCTGCTCAAAGGAGCACCTGATGGCACTGAGTGTCATGCTGAAAAACTGAAGTTCCTGTCTTATATCCTCCAGGGTAAGTCAATGCAAGTGTGGCATAGGATCATCTGTTGAGTTTGAATGTGTACTTGAACCCAACAAGATCCCCTTTGGACTTTGCAGTGAGTAGTACACCTGGGAGTTATATGATCAGACTTACACTTCTGGGAGCTGTCAGGTAAAAAAGTATAAGAAGAAAAACTTAGACCATATAAGTAGTTATCATGATCATGTTGGCAAATAGTCCTCAAAAATAAGCTTCAGTTATGTATAACAGACACTGTGTGATCTGTGAAAGAAAGAATTGGGATCTTTTATTAGAGCATCCACTGAATCCAGAATATTCCAAAGGAAAGTGGTACATAATATGATTCTAGGTATTATATAGATAAATATGTGTTTGTTTATCTACTGCTGCATAACAAACCACCCCAAAATTTAGGAGCTTAGTAGGAAATCATCATATGTTTGCTCACAGTTTTACAGTGTATGCTTGTCTCAGGTGGGACAGCTCAGTTCTCTTCCATATGATGTCAGCTGGGTGGCATGAATAGCTGGTGGGAATATTTCAGTTGTCACCATGTATCTGTAAGCTTAGTGATCCCTGTCAGCTGGGAATTTCTGTTCTCTTTCACATGGTCTCTTCATGTGACTGGCTAGGGCTTCATTACAAAATGGTGGTCAGAATACGCACATGGCACTCAAAAGTCATTTTCACAGAGAGTTAAAAAGAAAGCTGTTGGACTTTCTTAAGGTTGAGGACTGGAACTGGCTCAGCATTTTTCTGCTGCTTAGGGTAGCCTGGATTCAAGAGGAAGGATCCATATAGAGTTATGAACACTGGCAGACATGGACCATTGGGGATCACCAAGTAACAATCTCCTTTCACCCATATTCTATCTATACACATGTCATCACTTCAGTGACTAAGTATTACTTTTAAATTGTTTCAGGAAAGTTTTTAACAAGCTTATGAAGTCAGAGATATAATAAGTAATAATTGCTCAGGATAGTGATAGAAAAAAATGAGTCTCTATGAAGTCAATGCAATAGAGATCTCTGTTTTCCTTCAGCATTCATTTATATTCCTCCTTTTTTTTCACTGGGATAAAATCCTTGGTTGGTGCAAGCATACTTCATCCAGAACAAGGATTCCATTTCTTAGCCACTCTTGTAACTAGGTATGGCCAAGTGGATGGTAAGTTATTAGGATATCAGAGGAGGTGGTATGGCAAAATTTACTGTCTCATGAAAAGAAGGAACCCTTCCTTATTCTCTCTTTGTCTTTTATGCCATCATAATATAGATCTGATGGTTGGAGCTTGAGCAACTACTTTGGACCATGAGATGAAAGTCTATTAGGATGAGAGAGCAACAAAACTGAAGGAACTTTGGTGCCTGATGACCAGATGGAAATAACAGCCTGAAACAATTTGTGAGAGAATTTGTATTTATATTTTTATGTGTGAGAGAAATAAACTTCTGCTTTAGTGCCACTATTACTTGAGATTTTCTGTCACTCCAAAGAAACATTCTTTTGGAATATAGTCAGTTTAAAGACAAACATAAATATATCCAACTAGAAGTAGTAGGAAACATTGAAAAGGAGGCATATGAGTGACTGATAGTTGGACAGTACAGATTGAATCCAGCCTCATGTGTTTCAGATGAGAAAACTATGAAGCCAGGCTGAAGAAGCCCAGGAGTGACAAGAAAGTACTACCCCAAGTGAGACTGAGATTCCCTGGGCAAAGGGGTTGCAAGGAAAGTTTTCCTTGATGAGGAAACAATATTTATAAGGCTCAGAGATAATAGCAATAAATTGCTTATATGTTTATTTTATTTGATAATTATTCATATAGTACTCCCCATATGCCAGGCTTATGTTTTAAAAATATCAATGCAATCATCTTAACCAACTATCACCTAGATACTATTATTATCTCCATTTCAGAAAAACTGAAGCACAAAGTGGTTAATAACTGTGTCCAAGGTCACACAACTGATATTGAAATCAGATATCTTGTCTTGGTGCTCTGAACCACTATGCCAAGTTTCATCATTATTTAAAAAGCAGTTACAAAATTCTTGAAAGTTATTATTCACTCCATTTTAATATTTGGGAAAGTCAGGTACCAAGGAGAGTAGAGACTATGCTATGACATACTGCCACATTGAAGTAGCAGAAGTTCAATCAGACCCAAAGGTCTCTGCCTTCCAGATTGATTTGGGGACCCCAGATAGAGATAAAGTCCCAGGGTCCCCTTCCCCCTCTGTGTGCACTTGTATCCAAATCTGACTGGGCTCTGATGTTTGAGTTTTCTTTTCTTTTTTTTCTTTTTTTATTTTTTTTCCCCTGTTTACCCTCTGCCCTCGCCTGGCTCATCTGCTTTCCCTGGGGCTCTTAATGCTTTTATGGAGGAATTCTGATCTCAGTAATGGGACTTGGATCAGGGATTTCTGGAAATAAATCAGAGGTCATGCTCCATGCCTCAGAGAAGTGTCTACCCACCCACATATGCATGCACATCTTTCATTATTCCTACCAGCTCCTTCCTTCCACATGGTTAGTTTAACACTCTTCGCCTTGGGAATTAAAAGCTTAGGTGCCATGTTCTTTCTCTGATGAAGATGGGGGAGAAGAGAGGGAAATTGATACCCACAACCCCTGCCTCTGAAAACAAATGTCCCCACCCCACAGTCCCTTGAAGACAGAGACCCTGTCAAGTTGTTTCTGTGTGCCAACACAAGCCCTAGTTGTTAGATTAGCTACATTTAAGTCACTCTCTTGGGAGAGGGTAAGCTCAGGAAGAGAGAGTGGATGAAGGTACCTCAAAGAGCCACTCCTGTGTGATGCTCCCTGTGTGTTTTCTTACCTGATCCTCAATGCTTGGACAGGTTGGCAACACGGAGCTCACTCATTGGAAGAGGAAACTGGAATTCCTGTCAGATCAGCCACAGGCATCAGTCACAGCCAAGGTTAGTTGAGATCAAAGATGCTCTTCTTAGTGTCCCAACTACTTCACTGCAGACTTCACACCTCACCAGATTCAGGCTGCATTTTGTCCCTGAAAGAAAGGTGCAGGAGAATGTAGTGATGCATACATGGATATGTGACAGGAGTGTATAGGCCACATGTATACAGGGAGCATGTATACAGAGCAGAAGAACTTGTATACCTGTGGGGAGGACACTTATTATAGTGCAGGTGTGTGTATAAAAAGATGTGGAAATGTGTGTCTAATATACATACAAATAGACAGTCAGACTATTTGTGCTGCTATAACAAAATTCTTGAGACTAGGTAATTTACAAAGAACAGAAATTTTATTTCTTAGAATTCTTGAAGCAAGGATGTTCAAAATCATGATGCCATCATGTGAGGGCTGCTTTCTGCTTCTCTGCTTCTCCTTTGTAGCTGTGTCCTTGGATATTAGAAGACAGAAGAAGACCAGGCCACTCCCTGCAACCAGGAGTCATTTTATAAGGGTGCCAATTACTTCCCACTAACCAGAACTCTTCCCACATTGAGGATCAAGTTTCAGCATAAATTTCAGAGGGCACACCACCTCTCAAAATAGAGCAGGCATGCTATAGATTGAGTTCCCCCAGAAGTAGGCAGGAGAGGAGAATTTGAGTGCAAGTGGTTTGTTTGAAGGTCATCCTAGGAAGCACAGTAGAGAAATGAGGGTGTGAGGCCAAGAAGAAAGGGTAGCAAGTACCCCACAAGTGCACTAGGGGGTAGGTGACTGCCATAAGCATCTGGGTCTCAGTCCTGCTGGGTTAAGTGTCATATTGCCAGTGAGCTGAGGGAATTGAGGTATTTGTGCTCCAGATTCTGCCATTGTTGCAGACTTTTCTCTGCACTTGTAGCCCATCTTATGCTCAGGTCAAGCATGTCCCCTATGCAGGTCAAAATACTTGGAGCAGGAAGCCATAGGCACATGTGGAGAAGGTGAGTGATGAGGAGACATGTACAGAGTCCAATAGCATTTGCTATGGGACACGGGCGCATAGAGAATATATGTTCAGAATCCACTAGGGCACAAACACAGGTCATAGGTGGAAGGCTGCCAGGTCAAGACAAGGAGCCATAGAAGAGGTAGGGCCAGTGCCCTGGCAGCCTGGGTGCTCTGTGTCCACACACCTTGAGTTGGTGTGTTGGTACTAGCTTGCATGGTAGGAAAGGAGTGTGGGAGGACTCAAGGGGTGTCACAGGGTGAAGTTTTCTCTGTTGGCCTTCACCTAATTAATATTTGGAAAAGTATATAAGGTGGCCAAAATAGGAAAAGAGATAATCTCAAAGGTGGGCAGAGCCCTAGGCTAGGGTTTGAACTTAGAGAAAGAGCTAAGTGACATCTCTGAGCCCACTTACTCCATCTGAGAGAGAGGCCTGACTGCCCTGTGTCTCAAGGCAGGCCACCTGCCACTCTTAGATCTGGGTCTCTCTGTTTACCTAGGAGGGTCATGGAAGTCCCCTCTCTACTATGAACCAGTTTTAGTCATGAAAAAGGAAACACTTGAAGAGGATGAACCCTTAAATGCACAGGTAGGACAATTAAGAAAAAGTCTTGAGTGAGGAAGCAAAAGGACTCAACTTCAGCTCTAGCTTTGCTGCTGTATTGTTAGGACATTTGTTAGGCTCCTGTTACAATAATAAGTCAAGTAGTCATATGAGCAATAAAACATAATTCATTTTCTCTCCTACAGAAGTTTACTTCAGGATTAAGGCTAACATAAAGGCTCACCAATTGCAAGAGGCTGGGGTTCCTTCTATCTTGTTCTGCCATCCTCATCTTGTGGGTTATCTTTGTCACTTCTTTGTTGTGGGGACAACATACACAACACCTACAACTAAAAGGAAAAGTGGTTTTATGGCTCAAAGTTTTAGTCCATGATTAGCTAGCTCCACACCAGGAACAGGATGGCAGAGGAACATGGCAGAGGAAAATGTGCTCAATTCATGGTGGTCAGGAAGTAGAAAGAGAGGAGAGAAGCTCAAATACACCTTTCCAGGTCATGTTTTGGGTGACCCAACCTCAGTCAGGTCCCACCACCTAACAGCACATTCAACTACTGAACTCAATTACCTTCCACACACTTGAGAATTTAGGGGGACATTTGAAATCTAATTCTTTAACTTGGTCAAGATGGCTGCTCCAGCTTCAACCCTTACTTCTGCATTGAAGTCCACAGATGGAGCAAAGTGGGATGAGGGATTATGAACACAGAATCTCCATTAGCATTCCATTGGCTATGATTTAATTATAGGCACATTTATCTATGAAGGGGCCTGGGAAGGGTTAGTATTTTGCCCTGTGAGAAAGGAAGGAGGGATTGAAGGATATCCTGCAATCTTTGTTATAGCTGCTGAGTTGCTTGAGGAAGTCACAGCCCCATCTGAGATGTAGTTTTTTCATTTTCAAATTTGATTCATACGTACATACATGCATACATACCTGATTCATACATACATAGATACATGCACACATGCATATTCCAGGTATATGTGGCAAAAAAATTAGATTTTTGAACCAGTTGGTTGCTAATGGACCTCTTGCTTACCTCTGTGTCCTCAGTTGCACTGCAAGGTCTAGCCCGTGGAGGCTATATTTCTGGCTGCCCATGGATGATGAGCGGATGGCCACTGTGGCTTTCATATTTGGCGGTACATTTTTCCTCATTCAGGGTTGAAGTTCTTTCCCTGTTTAGGCCTCCTGGCTCCACATCCCCTCATCTCCATGTGCCTGAGCCTTTGAAGTAAAATATGCTCTGAGCCAGAACCCTGAGTGAGATTAAAAATAAATGAAAGTGCATCACAAGTTAACCACAGAAAGTGTTCCAAGGTAATTAGGCATCAGGGCTGGAAGCCAGGCAGCCAGCAGCAGACACTAACTACTGAGCTTTCCCCTAGAGGCCTCTGTTGGGTAGGGCAGAGAACACAGGCTGGCTTGAGCCCCTGCCTGGCCCTTCATACTTTATAATTGGTGAGACTCTCCCCACTCTGGCCAAAGAGAACTATTTTAATTCCAGCTCTATTTCCTACCTGATGGAATAATCCTAGAAAAATCCATGCCTCTCTAAGCCTCAGTTTCCTCACCTGTAAAAAATGGTTCATAATGGGACCCATTGATAATCATCTACAAAATGCCTACTTCAGAGGGATAGGTTCCTAAATCTTCTCAGTTTGCCATACACTTAGCATTCAGTACTTTTTCAAAGTGCCTCACTCAAAGAAATATTTAACATTTTCTAAATGTGTAATTTCAGGCAACTTAATAACAGCTGTTTTTAAAGCATCAGGTGGATGTTTCTGTGCTTCCCTCAAACTTTTAACTGTTTTTCACTGCTGTATGAAATTTTCTGCTATGCCTGAGAGTGTCTCAGCACAGTTTGGAATCTTCAGTCACAATAAAGCTTTGAAAATGGAACAATGTTGTATATAGCAAAGATTTAGCATGACATATATTTCAGAGTAGGAGATCAATAATGTAAATGGTAGTTGTGCTACATTATTCTTCAAGTCTCATTCTGAGATTACCTTCTCTCTAGTCTTTCTGTGTCTCTGGCCGTAACGAGGAAGCCATACCTCTTTCTGACTCTTGCCATCATGTGGCCTCAGCTTGCCATCTCTTTCTGAGCCGCTCCAAGCCTATAGCCCCATTTTTTAACTGACTACTGGTTTCACTTCTTCCCTTTCCTGACTCTACCCTCTTGCATAATTTCCTTGTAGATGGGTGTCCATCCTCACCCCTTGTGAGACTCAGTGTTGGTCATGTTCACTTTGCCTACAGATAGGTAGGAAAACAGTAATGTGACAGCTCTATGCTTAGGTTTGGAGTGATCACAGCCACATTCAAGGCAGAAGGGAGGAGGACAATGTAGGAGTAAGGGGAATACGTCTGTAACATTTTCCCTTGTATTAGAAAGGTAAATGATTTTTTTAAGTGCAACAGCATATTTCTCCTTTTATCTCATTTGCTAGAAATGGGTCACAGGGTATCCTAGAAGTGAGGGAACTTAGACAGTGAGCCTTTCATCTAGTGGCATCTAGATTAAAGGCTTGAAAAGACGGTCTCTGGGGGCAGGAGAGGGAGAAAGGAAAAGAAGCGAGGAAAGAGAGAGGGAAGAAAGAGGGACTCTGGGGCCACAGGTAGAATATTGAACTCAAATAAGGCAAATACAAACTTTATATGTAAAGCAGGGTTAGGGTTAGGGTCGGCAAACCCTTAGAAAGAGACACACATCTGGTTATAACCATTTTGGTATCATTTAAAACTTTGTGATCCCTGATCATATTGATATCAGCTCTTCTGAGCTTCTGGAACTGGTACACACTCTGGTCCCCAAGGACTAATGGTCTCCCTCCTCTCTTTCTTGTTCTGTTCAAAACACTAAGTCCTTTTTTTAAAAAATGAAATTACATTTTCCAATGTGAACTACTTCCTGTCCTCATTAACTCTATCCTCAGTGACTTGCCTGGAACCTGTAGCCAGCCTGAAGGAGGGCAGAGCCTGTACAATTAAAGGTTCTTCAGGCTCATAGCAGGTCATCGCCAAGGACACTGAGATGAAAACAGCAGGACAGCCAGTCCTGAATCTTGGGCTGACTCTGGAGTGGCTGAGGAGGGAGCTGGTAAGTCTTGACATTTCCTTTACCCCATATTTCCCTAGGTCCCCTAGTCCCCCTTCCAAGTGCCCCATTGACTGGACAGAGGCTGCATGCTGACATATGGCACTACAGGGGCCTCTTTGAGACCAACCACACAGTACAGGTCTCAGGTTTGGGGCTAAATAGGTCATGACCTACATGGGAGGTGCTGGGTGCTGTGCTTTCCAGACTGGTCTTAGAATGATACTGGATCCTGAGAATGTGCTTAGCTCTGCTGCTGTGTGACCTCCAGTGGGTGGCTTTACCTCACCAAGCCTCAGTTTCCTCATCACAAAATAAGGATAACAATAGCACAGACCTTGGAAAGTTTATCTGAGAGAGGGGCTCATCATTCACCCAGTGTATACTTAGCACCAGGTGTTGTAACCAAGATGCTACTGGACAAAGAGCATCCTGTCTTAGCCTAGTTCCTAGTTCCTAGAAAACAGAGGCTGAGGCAAGAATTAAAGAGCTAACAATGCTCTTGGGATACAAACCCAAAATGGTGAGAGGGAGAGAGTAGGGACTGGAGGCAAACACCCATTCTATGTCAGTGGCACATGGTAGTACCAGAAAGAGCCCCAGAATTACTCTGAGTAGCTGACTGCATTTCTGCAGGACCTCTCTGTAGGAATTAAAGAAGGAATCCTGGAGAAGAGAGAAAAGAGAGGAAATATATCTGAGAAGTTTGTACCAGTCTCATCTCCAGTAGGCAAAGACCCACCTTGTGCGGTGCTATCTCTCTTGAATATATGTGCTGTTTCTTGGGCCCTTGGTGACTGGTTGGAAAGTAAGGTCATATGCTGAGATGCAAACAGCAGGACAGCCACTCCTGAGTCTTGGAGTATTGTTTCCAAGTCCAAAACTAATGGCACAGCCCACCATACACAGAGACCAGCCAAATGAAAAAAAGAGGCAGTTCAGGGAGTTGCAAAAGTTTGTACCCCCAAAACAACCTCCTCTTGTTCTGGAGTAGGACAGAGAGGAATATCCAAAAGTGACTTTATGGATTGCCAGATAACAGGTAAGCTGGGACAAAGGGGCTATCCTCACCTCCAAAGGAAGAGGCTGACCCAATAAGATTTCTCATGGGGCCAGAGAATTCCAGCAGTGGGACTGCTGCTGTGTCCAATCCACAGGCATCCAGAGTTGGGTAGCTGGCCCTGCCTGGTCTCCTCTGCACAGGGAAAGCCTAAATATGGATCACCTGGTGCTTCAGCCCAAAGTGATTGTTTCCCCATGGAAGAAGAGACAGGCAGCAAGGGACCAGAATCCTAACCAGAATTCAGATACCTAGGCTCAAGTACCTGTATCACTGAAAAAGCCTAGAGCCTTTCTTGCTGATCCCTGATTTTTTAATCACATAATTTCCACAATTCCTTTACACCCCCTTGACTATTGTCATGTAGCAAAGGGACACAACAAATAAGGAAAGCCAGTGACCTTGATAAGGAAAAGTCAGGTGTTCTCCCTCTTTTTCTGGGATCCTGTGAGTCCCAAAATCTTGATGGGTCCACAAGAAGGGAAAGAGCTATAGCTACCTAAGACAACCAAGCCCACCATCCTGATGTCTGAGTCCCTGTCTGTGCAGAGGGAAGTAGAGCTGTGCTTTGAAGAGGTTCAATGCACTTCCCTGCTGTGGAGACCAGTTTGGTCAGGGATGCTGGTCCTCAATGTCATAGGCATCAGATCTACCACCCTCCCCTTAACCCTGCTGCAGTGCTGACACCCCTTCATGGTCTCATCAACACATATTCAGAAATGGTACTCAAAGCTGAAGCCAAAGTTATGTAGAAAAACCCTAGAAAACACAGGATCAGCATTTGCCTAGGGGCAAGAAAGGAAGGACCAGCTTTTTTGGAGGAAATGGGAGCATTGTCCTCAAGGAGGTAGTCTACACTGCCCCTTCCGCCTTCTGAGTTCTCCTCCCAGCCCTCCCACTGGGCACTGCTACTAATGCTAAAGGGAGGACACAGATGTGGTCTTTTATTTGTAAATCAGTTGGCATGAAAAGCGAAGTATTTTTTCTTTTTTTGTGGTTCCGAGAATCAAATAAAATGGGCTTTCAAATACTAAACACAGCTACACTGAGCTACACCCTAGCACCCCCTTCAAGATTATATATATATATGGGATCAAACTCATGACCTCGCACTTGCCAGCCAGGTGCTTATGCCACTGAACTAAATCCCAAGCCCAAGATACTATTTTTTAATGGAGAAGTAATATTAATCATCTTCTCTTGTAAAGTCAGACAGAGAAAGAGAGAAGTTGAAAATCTTCCTATGTGATTGTGGGCTGTACCTTGCCCAGAATCAGAAGGAAAACCGGGACTCTCTCAGTGATCCCCTTTGGGGAGGAAGAGTTGAGTTGTGGATTAGGTTGGAGTGGGCTGGGAGAACCTTTAGCTGGAACCAGCCTCTGTATCTACAGGTTCTGCAACTGAGGAGTTGACCAAACATGGATCAAAAGCATCATATTTGGGTAAAAAAAAATTGTGTCTGTACTAAATATGTACACACTTTTCTTCCTTGTCATGTTCCGTATACACAGCATTAAAATTGTAGCTAGTATTATAAGTAACCTAGAGAGGAGGATTGTGTAGGTTATATGCAAATACTGCATTTCAGATAAAGGGCTTGGACAGCCTAGGATTTTGGTGCTGGAATCAAGTCTCCATGGGCATGGAGAGGTAACAGGATATGCCTTTTTGTGGCTTTTAAATGTTGTATCATGTGTAAGTGTTGTATCATTACATAGTCAGAAAACAAAACTTAAAAATTTTAAAAGAGGATGTAAAACAGGAAGTGTATGAAAAATTCCAAGGGGAAAGCAGCAGGATTGCAGTGGTAACTGATGATAGCAGAGTTCTTATGCAACAGTTCTCAAAACTTTGATCTTAGGATCCCTTTATATTTCTGAAAATTATTACATAAACCACATTTCTTGTATATGTGAATTGTAGTTCTCAGTACTGATTGAATTAGAAATCAAAGCTGAGAAATTTATTAATGCAGTTTAAAAATAAACTCTTTAATGTTTGTTTGTTTATTTGGGACAAGGTCTCATTAAGTAGTTTAGGCTGGCCTTGAACTTATAGTGATCCTCCTGCCTCAGCCTCCTGAATTCTGGGATTATAGGTGTGTGCCACTACTCCCAGCTCATTATATGTCAATAAAACAGTATTTATTTAAAATTTAAAATAATTATTTTTCAAAGAAAATACTCAGTGAAAAAAGTGGCACTGTGTCACATTGTTGCAAATCACTTCAACAGACAACACATGCATTTTCCTATTTCTACATTCAATTTATTGAGATATTATATCTCCTTAGCTTCTAGAAAACACCACTTTAGTAACAAGAAAATGAGAGTGCAAAAATAAAATATTTTTATTTTATTTTATGTAATGAAAGTAGTTTTGACCTCACTGATCCCTGAAAGATTTTTTGGCACCCAAGAATCCCCAGACTATATATCAGAAGCCACTGGTCTAAAAGGCTCAACCAGGCAGGTTAACTTCACTTTGTTTTAATTTGAAAGAAGTCGCTATCACCTTAATACCGATAAAGAAGTTATATATTTCAGTAAGGATTAAAGGATATAATGGAGTTATGCCTGTTACATTTTAAAGTGTGTGTTCTAAGGGGCTAATTCATTTGTTCCTCATAAGGGGCCTGAAAGGTAAGTAATTTGCTTTGTGCTTTTCAGACGAAGAAGGTGAGGCTTCTGCTGGGTTGTCTGGCTTCCAGGAAGGGGCTTGATATGGAAGGGCAGCCAGAGTCTTTCAAATCTCTCACTGATTCTTTCTGTCTTTTAGTCTGAGATGCAGATCCAGGACCAGCAGCTCCTGCTCACATTGAGACACCTTCAAAACGTCCTGGAGGAGCTGCACATGCAGAGTGCCCAGTGGGAAGACGGCAGATCTAGTGGGGGAGCGTCCCCCGTCAGAGCTCGGGCGGGCTCAGAAGGCAGGGGCTGCCAGCTAGTGGCATCAAGAGGGCCCGCCCAGCTCCTTCAAGGGGAAGAGAATAGAAGAAGCTCCCTTCCTTAACTGGCCAGAGATGACACTGGCCCTACGCCTGCCATCTGTAGTCTAAACTTCGTGATGTTTGGGAAGAGAGAATATTGGGGTGGGAGTCATGAAGCCAGGGTTTGGGAGTTTGTCTCTGCTCTCTGCTGTGTTCCTGGATCTGTCACTCTCTTCTCTACATCTCGAGTTCCTTTTCTGTCACTTATCAGAGTTATTTTGTGAGGCATAAATAAAGTATCAGATGTGAACATGTACAAGTGTGTTATATAGCTTCTCACAATTATACCCATGGCTGTAATCCTATGGTTGAGAATTTCTGGCAAAACAATTTTTTAAGAGGAAAAGAAAGAAAGAAAGAAAGAAAGAAAGAAAGAAAGAAAGAAAGAAAGAAAGACAAAGAAAGAAAGAAAAAGAAAGAAAGAAAGAAAGAAAGAAAGAAAGAAAGAAAGAAAGAAAAGAAAGAGAAAAAAGGAAGGAAGGAAGGAAGGAAGGAAGGAAGGAAGGAAGGAAGGAAGGAAGGAAGGAGAAAAAGATTTGACATGCAAGAATGGTTACCTAGTGTCCCAGGTGATCCAGCTATTCTCCTAGGTATTTTCCCAGAAAAACTGAAAACATCATACCACAGTGATATATGTGCACCCACGTTTCTAGCAGCACAATTTGTAATAGCTAAGTCTTGGAAACAAATGCCCATCAATCAAGAAATAGATAAAAAATTGTATTTTTATACAATGACATATTACTCAGCTATAAAGAAGGATAAAATGAGGCTTTTTTTAAAACTTGAGACTTTTATAGGTAAATGGATACAACTTGAAAGCATACTCATAAGTGAAATAAATCAAACTCCCATGTATAAATATCATATTGTCTCCCTAATATAAAAACTGCAAGGGTAAATAAGATCCAAAATGTACAATAGACATTGTAAAAGGGAAAGAAACTGCTCAGAAGGAAAGAACAACTGGGATAGGGGAAAGGAGAAAAGAAAGAAGGGAAAATATTATATATATAAAAGATAGATAATTATACTACTAATCTCTGGTCATCAAAATGAACAATTTGTGCTTTCATTGTTCAATTGTTTGACCATTTTTTTCATGTCTTGTAATCTTGTAATCTGAACTGCTTTGAAGATAACAATATGCAATATAGTAACAGTGTTAATCTCCTATTATTTTGTTTTGAGATTCTGTATCATTGTTTTTATTCTTTTTTGTGTTAAAATTTAAAAAGAAAAAAGAGAGAGTGACATTTCAGGGTTCATTCAGGGTTTGTGACAATGACTTCCTCCGTAACAGCAGGCAACAAGGCTTATGTATACAGCAGGCCACTCGATTATATGGGGTGCTGTAGTCATAACCATGAAAATCATGTCTGCTTCTAAGAAAGATTAAAACAGAAAAGGTGAAAATAAAAGTCATGGTGTGGGCATAGTCAAATTATAAATAGGCCTTTTGGATTTTTAAAATCTTCTTACATGTTGTTAAAATATTGTTTTTACAATTTTGAAGAGGTAAATTCATTGCATGTAGAGGCAGAGAGGAAGGGTGCTTTGTAAGGTCTATATTTACGATCAGATTAATTTGGAAATTTTCTATAATATTTGATAATACAATAAGTACCAAGTACCTGCTCTGTGATGCAGAGGGCTAGGACCTTGTCACACACATTTCTGTGTTGCCAGTTACTCCCTCTTAGACTCAGTTGGTCTTTGCCGCTCTGAGCATCCATCCCCCTGCAAGGCTGTTTTGCCTCACAGCAGAGGTCTCCTCTATGGCACCAGCTCCTCCTCTAGGAGTGCAGAGACATGGCCCAGCTGAGCACAGCTCCACAGGGCTCTTCCTTTGAGGTTTTAACTTCTAATAGTTTCAGTTTCCTTTTTGTTCTTTCAGCCCTAGGGGTGGTAGATGCTTCCTGTAACTACAACCCTAGAATTCTTTTTCTCTTTTCCTTATTTTAAAGAGATTGAAACAAACCAAAACAAAACAGTAGAAATGATATAGGATTTCAAACAAGATATAGGAAACTAGCAATAGTCACTATATTGCATATTGTTATCTTCAGAATAGTTGCTCAGATTACAAGATATGAGCAGGCAAAACAGATCAAACAATGTAAGCGTCACAGTTTCTTTCCCTGAACAAATAGGATCAATAGTACAATTATCTTAGCTATCGTGTTTGTGTGTGTGTGTGTGTGTGTATATATATATAAATATTATATATATATATATATATATATATATATATATATATATATAACTTTCCCTATGTGTTTTTCCCCATCCCAGTTGTTCTTGCCTTTTGAGCAGTTTCATTCCCTTTCACAATATCAATGGAACCTTTTTGATCTTATTTAATCTTTCAATTTCTTACACAAAGGAGAATATATGATGTTTACACATGTAAATCTGAGTTGCTTCACTTATGAATATGGTCTCTAGTTACATCCATTTAGCTATAAAGCCTCTAGTTTATCGTTCTTTATAGCTGAGTAATACTCCATTGTACAAAAATACCATATCTTTTTTATCATTTCTCGGTTGATGGACATTTGGGCTGTTTCCAAGATTTACAGGCATAAAATGTCAATGGTGCCCTGCTGTGTTTTATACACAAATGTCATTGTATATTATATCATTATTGTATTTCATATGGTGATGCTCTCTGCAATTTCCATTTAGTAATAATTCTCTGCCTTTGTTGGATGCTCTAACTCTTTCTGTAACTATCTGAGAGAGTAACTTTAAAAGAGGAAAGGTCTATTTGGCTCAGGTTTAGAAAGTTCAGTCCATGGTTAGTTGGAACCTGTATCAGTTAGCTTTCCCATTGCTGAGACACAATACTTGATATTCAACATTTAAAGTAGGAAAGGCTTAATGTAACTCCCAGGTTGAGGGATTCACTCCCTTGTCTGCTGGCTCCAATGCAGAAATATCATGGCAGAAGGGCATGGCAGAGCAAAGCTGGGGACAGTGACAAACAGAAATGGATGAGGGACCATATATTGTACCCAAGGCCATGTCTTGATAACCCACCCAAAAGCATCCAGGAGCATACGCTACTAATCTGTTATGAATTTATTAATCCAAAGAAGTTAACATATCAGGGTTACCAGTCACAGCACCAAGGTTTTTGGACTTGTGGGGAGGAGTGTCATAGCAGGAGCACATGGTCCCATAGCCCAGAAGCAAAGAGAGAGAGAAGAGCATCTGAGTCCCAGTATCCCCCTTGAGGGCACATCTGCAGTGACCCAAGATCTTCTCCTAGAGCCCGCTTCTTAATGGTTCCAGCTTCCAACAGCCCTCCCTAAAGAACAAGTCTTTCACACATGGGCTTGGAGAACAGCTGGGTCAAACAAGACCTCTAATCTCCTTGAGAAATCTCCACACTAATGTCCACAGTGGCTGCACCAGTCTACACTTCCATCAACAATGGAGAAGAGTTCCTTTTTTCCAACAGCCCCTCCAGCATTTGCTATTGGTTGATTTCTTGCTAATAGCTATTTTTTCTGGGATGAGGTAGAATCTCAAGGTTGTGTTAATTTGCATCTCTTGGATAACCAATAATGTTGAACATTTTTTCATATATTTATTTGCCCCTTGTATTTCTTCATCTGAGAAGTGTGTATTCACCTCAGATGCCCACTTTTGGAATGGGTTTTTTAATCTGGAAGAACTGCTTTATCTGAGTTCTTTATATGTTCTCAATAGTAATCCTTTGTCTGGGAAATTGCTGGCAAACACTTTCTCCCACATTGTGGGCAGTCTTTTCACTCTGATGGTGGTTTCTCTTGCTGTATAAAAGCTTTTCAATAACATGAGACCCCAGTTGTTGATTCTGTGAACTAGTTCCTATGCAGTTTAGTTTTTATTCATGAAGTCTCTGCCCACTCCTTTGTCTTCAAGATTTCTACCTACATTGTCTTACAGCAGATTTAGTTATTTTTGTTTTAATATTTAGATCTTTGATCCATTTTGACTTTAATTTAGTTCATGTCGATAGACATGGGGCTAGTTTTAGTTTTCAAGACATGGAAAGCCAGTTTTGCCAGTACCATTTACTGAAGAGACTATCTTTCTTCTAGTGAACATGTTTGGCCCCTTTGTCAAAGATAGGGTGGCTAAGTGTGTTTGTAGTTGTGTCTGTGTCTTTTAAAATATTCTATTGATCTTCAATTCTGTTCTTTTGCTAGTGCCATGCTGATATCATGGTAACTTTGTAATATAATTTCAAGTCTGGGATTTTGATGCCTCTTGCCTTGGCTTTGTTGTCCAGGATTGCATTTGCTAGTTTAGATTCTAGATCTCATCTGGTTTGAGATGAATTTTAGGAATGATTTCTCTAGATCTGTATGCTTATGGTATTTTGATTGAAATTACATAAAAATCTGTATAACAATTTTGGAAGTATGGCCATTTTCACAATATTTGTTCTTCTTATCTATGAACAAGTGATGTCTTTCCATTTTCTGAAATCTTCTTTGATTTCTTTTTTCAGAGAACTGTAATTTTCAATGTGCAGATCTTTTACTTCCTTTGTTGGATTGATACCTAAGCATTTCATTTTTGGGGATGCTATTATGAAGGGGATGGTTTCCCTAATTTCTCTCACAGTGAGTTCATTGTCTGTGTACAGGAATGCTATTGATTTTTGAGTATTGACTGTATTCAGCTGCCTGACTGAATTTGGTTATTAGACCTAGAAGTCTTTCAGTGGAGTTTTGGGGGTCTTCTATGTGGAGTATTATGTCATTTGTGAATAATAATAATTTAACTTTTTCCTATCCTGTCCTTATTCCTTTTATTTCTCTTTCTTATCTAGTTGCTCTGGCTAATGTTTCCACAGCTATATTGAATATGAATGGTGATAATGGACGTACTTGTCTTCTTCCTGATCTTAGGTTGAAAGCTTTCAGTTTTTATCCCTTTAGTAAGATGTTGGTTGTTGGTTTATTGTATGTAACTTTTATCAAATTGAGGTAAAGACCATCTATTCTAATTTTCCATCAGTTTTTTATAATGAATACTCATGGACTTTATCAAAAACTTTTTCTGCGTCTATTGAGATGATCATGTGGTGTGTTACATTTATTGATTTGTGTATGTCAGATCATCCTTTCATTCCTGGGATGTATCCTATTTTGTGTTGGTACATATAATCTTCTTGATGATTTGATGCATTCTGTTTGCTAGTATTTTATTGAAGATTTTTGCATCTACACATTCCTTAGGGAGATTGACCTGTAGTTTTCTTTTTTGGTTGGATCTTTCTCTGGTTTGGGTAGCACGGTAATTCTTGCTTCCAGGAATGAGTTAGGGAGAATTACTCCCCTTTCAATTTTGTTGAAGAGTCTGAGAGTGTCCAAATTGTCTTCTATAAATTTCTTGTAATATTCAGCTGGGAATCCATCAAAACCTGGGCTTTTCTTTGTTGGTAAGTTTCTAATTATAGTTTTAATTTCATTAAGTGATATTGGGTTATTCAGAAGTTTTATATCTTCTTGATCCAGCTTTGGTGATTCATATGTTTCTAGGAATCTGTCTATTTCTTCTGCGTTTTCCATCCTATGAAAGTAAAGGTTTTCAAAGTAGGAATTGGTGGTCATCTGTATTCACACAGGATCTGTAGTGATTTCACCCTTTTCATTCCTTATTGCCTGAATTTGAGTTTTTTCCTTTCTTTTTTTTTTATAAGGTTAGCTAGGAGTTTATCCATTTTATTTATTCTTTCAAAGAACCAACTTTTTGATTCATTAATTTTTTGTGTTATTTCCTTAGTCCCAGTTGTGCTAATTTTTGCTCTGATCTTTATAATTTCCTCCCTTGTTTGGGCTTTGAGTTTGAATTCCTCTTCTTTCTCTAGAAGTTTGAAGTGTAGCATCAGATTGTTTATTTGTGTTCATTTTGTTTTCCTGATGTGAGAATTCACTGCAATAAATTTCCCTCTTAGGACTGTTTTCATCATGTTCCATAGGTTCTGGTATGTTGTATTTGCATTTTTGTTTGCTTGTGGATACTGTTTTATTACTTCTTTAATTTCCTCTGCGACCCATTGATTATTCAGGAGAGTATAACTTAATTTCCATGTGTTTGTGTAGTTTTTGCAGTTTATTTTGTCATTAATTTTCAATTTTGTGGCACTATGGTCAGATAATATACATGGAATAATTTTTTTGCATTTAATTAAACATGTTCAATAGGCTGGTATATGGTCTATTTTAGAGAATGTTCCATGTGCAGCTCAAAAGAATCTATATTCTAATGTTGTTGGGTGGAATACTCTGTACACATCTACTAAGTCCATTTGTTCACAAGTTTGATTCAGCTCTGTTATATCTTTGCTGATTTTTTGTCTAGTTGATCTGTCTCTTTGTGACAATGAGATGTTACATTCCTTCATTATAATCATATTATTGCTTATTTGATTTTTTATGTCTAGTAAAATTTGTCTTACATAGTTGGGTGCTCCCATATTTGGTGCATATATGTTTAAGATTGTTATCTCTTCCTCTTGAAGTTTTCCCCTCACCAATATGTAGTGATCTTCATCTCTTGGTTTGAAGTTCACATTGTCTACAAACAGAATATCTACCTCTGATTTTTTCTGGGTTCTTGTTGAATGAAGTATTGTTTTCCCATCCTTTGACTTTTAGTCTATGAATTTCTTTTTGAGTTAGATGGGTTTCTTGTATATAGCATATGGTTGGATTTTGTTTCTTTAATCCAGTCTGCCAGTTTATTTCTTTTAATTCATTAATTCATGAATTAATTCTTGAATATAACCACATACATTAATGATTACAATTGATATATATTGGTTCATTTCTGTCATGTTATCTTTCTACTGTTGGTTATTTATTTATTCTTTCAAAGAACCAACTTTTCAATTCAGTAATTTTTTGTGTTGTTTCCTTAGTCCCAATTGTGTTAATTTCTGCTCTGATTTTTATAATTTCCTCCCTTCTTTGGGCTTTGAGTTTGAATTCCTCTTCTTTTTGTTCCTCTATTAATTGTTTTCCTTGCTTAATGGTTTCTTTCTGTTGTTCTTGAAATTGTAGTCATTTTTATCTCTATCTAGAATATCTTTCAGTCTCATTGTAGGGTTTGTTTGTAGTTCACTTGTTTTTTGTCATGGAAGTATCTTATTTCTCCATCAATTTTGAAAGACAGTTTAGCAGGGTACATCAATCTGGGTTGGAAATTGTTTTCTTTTAGGATTTTAAATACTTTACTCCATGTTCTTCTTGACTTAATTGTGTTGAGAAGTCTGCTGAGATTCTGATGGGCTTTCCTTTACAGGTGATCTATTTCTTTTCTCTGACAACTTTTAATACTCTGTTCTTGTGCTGAATTTCTGGAATCTTGATTATTATATGTCTGGGTGTAGATTTATTTCAGTTATGGCTAATTGGAGTCCTATATGCTTCACTTATCTATGTCATTTTGTTTTCCCATGTTTGGGAAATTTTTTGCTTTACTTCTGCAAATAGTCTTTTTATATCATTTGTGTTGACTGTGTCTTTTTTTTACACATATTAATTTGTATTGTTTTTCTTTGCATCATCTTGCAACTGTTGAATTGTTATTTCCTGATTCCTTTTATTTTTAAAAGATCTTTCCTTTCCTGATCACTAGCTGCAATCTTATCTTCAAGGTCTGAGAGTCTATTTTCACATTCATTCAAGCACTTTTGCCAGCTTTTGATGGAATTTTTGATTTCCTGGATAGCTTTTTGTTTTATGAATTCTAATTCTTTCTTATATGATTCATGCAAGGTTTCCATCATTTTCCAATGCTCCTCTATTTTTTAAACTATGTCTTCTTTAGATATGTTTAGCATTTCTTTCATTATGTTTATTATTTCTTGTTTTACCTGGGAAAGTATTTCTGATTTAATTTCCTTTACAGCTTCATGGAGTTGTTTCTTCACTTCAGTTGCTATCATTTCAGAAATTTCAGGTGCATGACTAACACTTTCTTCTATGTCCATGTCTCCAGGATATGTCTGTGATGGGCTGGAGATTTGAGATTGCATTTTACTCCTTCATTTTGTCATTTTTCTGTATTCCTCCAGAGCAACCAAATGCAAAGTCCCTGTTGCTTCCTGAGTTGATGAAGGCTGCCCGTCCAGGAGGGGGTCTCCCTAGCTGGTCGAAGTTCACTCGATGGACCTTTCCCTGGCTCTGCACATCCGATGCTCCCTGTCTGGCTAGGGTCACTGGGCTGGCCTCTTCCTGGCCCCACGTGGCACACCAATGCTCCCTGAATGATTGGGTCACTGGGCAGGCCCACTGGGAAGCCCCACACAGCACACAGACTCTCTCCAGCTAGTTGGGGTTCCTGATCAGGCCCTTCCCAGGCCCCATGCAGTACATGGATACTCCTCATCTAGCTGGGGTCTTTGGGAGGGCCTTTCCCCAGCCTGGCATGGTGCAGCTGGATAGAGTTCACTAGGCAGCTAGAATTCTTCTTACAAACTTGCAGTCACCCAGTCAACAACTTTATACTGAGTTAACAATTCTTTTTTTTTTTTTTTTTTCTTTTTGAGACAGGGTTCCACCATGCAGTTCAGGCTGGCCTTGAGCTCACATTTTAGCCCAGGCTAGCCTCAAATTTGCAATGATCCTTCTGCCTCAGCTTCCCAATTGCTGGGATTACAGGCATGTGCCACCATGCCCAGTTAAGTTAACTATTCTTTATATTATGTTCTTTGTGTTCAGACTGGTGTGGTTTCTGTCTCCTATCTGTCCCTGACTGATGTCCATGTGTCCTGGTGCACAAGTACAAGATTGTCTAGATTATATGTTTAGAGTTGAATCAAAGGAATGTGAACTCTCAAGATTCAAAAAATTTGTTTCATGATGTAGGTCATCCATCTGCATCCTATAAGCAGCATATAAGAGTTTCATGGGTCCCCCATCTGGCCAATACCTGGTGTTAGTGATCTTAGTTTGACAATGTAATGGGCACAAAATGATATTAGGTTGTCATCCTAGGAATAGAGATATAGCTCAGTTGTACAGCATTTGCCCAACACATTAAAAGTTCTGGGTTTAATCCCCCCTGCCCCACAAATAACAGACATTTTAGGATGAGAATGTAGCTCAGTGGTAGTTTGCATAAAATTGCATCTTGATTTAATTTGCACAATTCTATTTATAAGCATGGTTGTTAATCTGAGTTTTAATTCCTACTCTACTATTTGGTTATTTTTTAATCTTAGGCAAATTATTTAGCCTTTCTGAGCCTCAATTACCTGATTTATAAGAAGGGGAAGATAATAGTATTTACACATAGGATCCTTGTGTAGACTACATGGACTAATACATATAAATCATTTTATATAACATTTGGCACTGTCAGTAAATGGTAGCTTGTTATTATTGCTGTGTGATTAGGGGCTGATTTGTAAAACTGATGATTACAAACAGACTTGCTAGTGGCTATCATATAGAAAGCTCTTGTTCTGGCCATGCAATGTAGAAATGCTATTGGTGTCCCATGCCCAGTGCCGACCATTAGCACCCTTCAGTTCTTCCTGCTTTCCACATCTTGGCTCACAGAACAAAAGCTCTTGCCAATCCCTATCCATACCCCAGCTTTGGAAGTGAGACCTAGAGCCTCCAAACTGCCCTCTGATGGGTATTTGAGCTCCAAGGCTTCACCCCTGGAACAAATGCTCAGCTCCTGATCCTAGATCAGAACAAGCTCACACTAAGCCCAGATGCTTGGCACAATGAATAGGAGAGGTAGGAACATCCTGAGCATGGATCCTAAAGGGCCAAGCTAGAAATCATGTCCATGCAGGGCAGCCACTGAGCACCATGGGAACAGGTAATCATGGTCTCAGACAGGAAAGTCCAAGATTTTCTTTGCTAAGTCAGCAAAAACGTAACTGCACACCTAAGCCTGACATCCAGAATGAGAGGAGGCAGGGACACAGATGGCAAAAGGATTAATGAGGTCAGAGGCTAAAAACTTAGGAACAACAAGAACAATTCAATACGTGAAACCCAGGGCAAATTAGGGCAGAACTCACACTGTTACTGTTGCAAAACGACTAGGCTCCATTCTGGGATGGCTGTGCCACCTGACAGAAAATGTAATTGCTGTGTAATACAGTGCCCCAAACTTAAAACAACAATTATTTCATTATGGTAACAGCTATTTATGGCTTTGTTAGTTCTATTTCCCATGGGTCTAGGAGTTGCCTGGGTTCAGCTATTCCTTAGATTCTCAAGTGGTTGCATGTCAGATGGTGCCAATGGCTCAAATCATCTCCAAGGCTGAGTTATTCACATAACTGGCTGTGACACTGTGACACTGTTTATTGCCTGGGACCTTAGCTGAAGCTATCAGATGGAACAGCTATACATGACCCCTCCACGTAGCCTGGGATTCTTTCTTTAGCTCACATCTACATTTTACTTACTGGTCTTCTTTTGGAATCTTTTTGGCTCCAGTCTCACTGCTAGCAATTTCATTGTCCTGCTAGTTTTTTTTTTCCTTGCAGCATCCAGGATTGAACCTAGAACTTCATGTATACTTAGGCAAGTGCTTTACCACTGATTTATACTGTTGGCCCTTCATTTTATTTTGAGATAGTGTCTTGCTAAGTTGCCCATGCTAGCATTGAGATTATGATTTTCCTGCATCCCAAGCAGCTGAGACTATAGGTGTGAATTATCATGCCCAATTTCCTGCTGCTTCTTTAAATTAGACTCCATAGAACAGGAATCCTGATTGGTCAGCTCATCTTTTGACATGTGTACACATGATTGGTTCTTGACATAAAGTAGATTTATTTCTCCTCATCATCATCCTTCTCTCCTTCTTCATCAACACTGAATTATAAAATATAGTAGACTTTGACACCTGCTGCCTGCTTTTGAATCCTAGGTCTGCTACTTACCAGTTCTGTGACCTTGAGCAAATAGCGTACCTTTTCTGTGCTTTTTTGCTGCTCTAAAAAGTGGAAGTAATAAAAGAAATGACCTCACAGTGCTGTGATCCAACACAGTGAGTCAACATGTTCCTGGCATATAAGCAGTGTTCAGTAAATTTTTGTTATTATGAATAATGACAGCTGCCAGTTTTTAGGTCAAAATAGTGCAGGAGTTGTAGGCACAGCTCAAAATCTCACTGCCTGAATAAAGATCATACAGTTCAAACCCTATGTTCCAAATACCTGTATTTAAATGCCTATGTTTGAATCTCATTCAGATTCCAAATTGTTGCCCTTGGGCAAGTCATTAAACTCTCAGCCTCAGTTTGAAGGTGTCTCAGATGTGGATCTCTGCAAGGATGATTTTTTATCTCCATTGTTTGGATAAAGAAACTGATGTTTAGGGGAGTGAAGTTGCCTAGAGTACTAGATGAGTGCAAGGCAGTGGTGACATTAAATCTCAGGTCATGTCCTGCCTAAGGACATCTTTCATCAGGACAGTGTTGCTCTTCCAGTTAGCCACAGCAGAGAGAGCTATGCTGTGGAGAGAGAAGGCAGAGATGCCAGGCTTTTGTGGCTCTTTTCCCCTCCTTTTGGAGGGGTCTGGGCAAGGTGGTCTTTGTGCATGGGACCCTGGGATGAGAACTCTGGAGCCCTCCTGGACAGTACGCTTACTCAGAATTTAGTGTTCCCAGTACAGC
>PVLA01005867.1:0-136331 GCA_004027455.1 Hydrochoerus hydrochaeris
CTGGCCCTAAGCCTGGGGCGCTTCCTGCTTGGGGCTGGGGGTTGCTGCCAAGGTTAGCAAATATATATTCCAGCTTCTAAAAAATAAAGCGGATTCAGATTCACTCACAGACTGGTGTGCAGTGTCTTCTGTCTCTCACTCGCCGACTCCCTGTCCACCTTTGGGAAACCCTAGCCCTGCTGCAGCTGGACTCCGGCAACCACACCTGTGCTGGCTGCCAAGTTTGCAGAGAACTCTGAGAATGAGACTCTCAGCCAGTCGAGGGTCTGGCTGTGTGCAGATCGGGGGTCCTGGGGAGCACACAGCCTCACATGCTGTGGGGTATGAAGCCTCACATGCTGTGGGGAAGTGGCAGGGACACAGGGGCCTCAGAGCCACTGGTGGATTGTTTTACTTTCCAACTGCAGCCAGGGCTTAGACTGGGATGCCGACCTTGGAATAGGGGCAGGAGGGAAGCTGGCATTCGCAGCCACTCTCCCGGGGCTTCTTGGTGGCAGGTGTTGCAGCTCATCTCACTCAGTGTGCAGGACACAGAGCTGGCCCTGCAGGCTGTGGCATGCGTGAGGCCAAGCCAACCTTTTCCCCCTGAGTTGATTATTTTAGGTATTTGTTACAGGGCTGGGCAGCTGACTAAGATAGCCCGTGGCCTTGCGGTGGAGAATTATTTGCACTGGGCAGGACTGGTGACATGGACCCATAAAATCACAAAGGAGCTGGCAAGTGCAGTTCTGTCCCCCACCTGGAAAGGCAAAAACCTAGAACTATTTGGGGAATTATGGTGAGGATCATCATGCACCCTACTCATCTTCTTCCTGCATCTGCAAATCAGTATTTCATCCATGTTCTTCCATGTTAGCAAGCGCTGTTTTACTATTATCTGTAAACTATAGGGACAACCCAGCCTATTGTCTGCTTTTACGGGGGCTGTGATTTTATATAGACAAATATTGGAAATCAATTTGACGTTAAGTAAAACTGACTTTGAATACCGGTTAGTCAAAATATTATTAGTCCAAAAAGAATGAGATTCTTCTCCCTTTGTTGGCCTATATTACAAAATATACATACCCAACCTTTCTTGCATTTTGTCCAAAAGGATTTTTTTGTTGTTGTTGTTGTTCAGGGGAAGTTGTGGCAATTTGTTTGCTCTTATTGTGATAAGTACTACGTAGTATCCTTGACTTTTTACTTATAGCCCACAAAGCTGACAATATTTACCTTCTGGCCCTTGACAGAATATGTTTGCCAAATGCTATTACATGGAATGGTTTCTCAGAGCTGAATTCTATTCCATAATTTTCAGTCATTTGTGCATATTGTTACAGTTCAATTCTATTGTTTCTACATTTTTCTGATTTACATAACACCACAATATAGATGCTAGCATATATATTACAAAGACAATTATTGTTCATTTCCTTAGAATAGATAGTAGGGGAATTGCCAAATAAAAGAGTGAGTATGTTTTGCAGATTTTGATTCAGTCTCTTCAGTAATTTTTCAGAAAGTTACCATTTCATATTCTCCCATGCAGTGGACAAATATGTTCACAGTTTTCCAAAACTGATGAAATGTGATATCAGATGAGATGCAGATGAGGTGATGGAGGAGGGTCCCACTGCATTGGTGTGGACTCCACAGCCCTCTCCATGTCAGGAGTCATCCCTGACGCCATGAAAGAAGCCAAGTGTCTTTGGGTCAGGCTGGTTCCACAGCAGCTGGACCAACCTGTTCCTTGGGAAGCCATTGCCACTATTGGGCCCCTGTGTCAGCTGCAATCCTTAGGAGACCCTGAGCTGTTCTTTTTTGAAGGTTATTGTCTTATGGGTATAAAAGACCCTTTATGACCTCTTACATTCTTACTACTGATTTCTCTAATTCTCATTTTAAAAAATTTCAAGCAAGATGTCCACCTTTATTTTGAGATATTTCTCCATTATTATAATTGTCACCTGTGATACTAGAACCTGGAGAGAATAAATACCAAATGAGCATTCAATATCAATCAGTTGGTTCATACCATTGTCCCTGGGTTTGGATGGAGATGTGAATAAGAAAAGAAAGTACAACCTTTGGTTCCAAGTGGCTCATCATTCAACTTGTGATTTCAGGCCAGAATAAGAGACATCTCCAGACCTTTAGTCGCATTGACTTGACCACATTTAGAGGGATTAGAGTGGAACACTATATTTGGGAAAGACTTCCAGAAAAAGGAAAACTGAGTTGAATTTTTGGATGGGGGAAGTAATTGTCCTGTCCTATTAAGATTTCCAGGCTGGTGGGAATGGAATTAGAAGAGGGCAAATAAATAAAATAGTCCATTCTGTGGTGTATTGAGGAGTTCCCCAAGAAAAGACTGCCAAGACCAGGGACACACCCATACAAAGACGATCAAAATGTATGGTGAATGTTTAAATTTAAAAATTGCTACAGTAAAAAAATATATCACCATGAATCCCCTTAATATGCATATCTCATTATTCTTGGCACTTTCTGGAGCAGTTCTGGAAGTCTGCTTTCATGTATGTCTTTAGTTGTGCTGTTGGGGTAACTTAATGTCCTGAGTAATTCAAAACATTTATCTTTCACAATCATTTTAACTTTGGGGAAGAGCCAAAAGTCAGATGATGCCAGATCTGGTCAACACAGTAGATGAGAACATATGATGTTTCTACAAGCCTGCGTTTCCACTAGATTGCACTTGCTGCAGCATTCACTGTAATTTTGGTCATACCTGGTAAAGACACTCATGAAAGAGGACTTCCAGAACTGCTTCAGAAAGTGGCAAGAATGATGGGATAAATGTGTTCAAGGGGCAATATTTTGAAGGGAATGATGACAAAATGTGTTTTATTGTAATAATGTAAAAAAATTTAAAGATTCACCAAATAGTTTAATCACCATTGTGTATATGAATTACTCTAAAAAGGTTTCCTGGCCCCTAACCTCTTGCTTTGGTTAATAGAATGCATCACAGACAGGAACTCAGTGCAGTGTTCTGGGTTCCTTGGACCCTCTTTCAAGGTTTTGTTACAACTCAAGGTGTTCAGGAAGAGGCTTAAGAACAGACTGACGGAGGCTCACACACATCCCACAGGGACATCAAAAGATGGAAACTTGATTGTTTTACAAAGATGTTCAAATGGACTAGGGAAGTTAAAAAGCTCCTATCTGCAGAGTTTATTGCCATTGCAAAATCAATATATTCACCCTCATGGGAGATAATCCCAATTTTGCTGATGTGAAAACCGAGGTGTGAAAAGATGCAATAAATTGCTAGTAAAGGATCCAGACCCAAACCTGGGGCTCTGGTCCAGCTCCCATATTCTCTCCACTTACACTTGTGTACTGAAACAGTCCTAGACAATTTTTTTGGTAAAATTCAAAGGGTACTTCTCTCTGCTTCTCCAGAACCTCCTGTTACTTAAAGGTGAAATGAATTCTGGGTCAACATTGTCTTAAATTTTGTTGCTCAGTTCTTTACTCTTCTGTTCCAAGTCCAATTTGATATCACAATTATGAGGTTCACCTTGAGTTTAGAGTTTATTTTCTGAATGTTGAGGAATTCATCAATGGTAGTAGGGGGAAGGTGGGAGGAAGGTCCTGGCTTCTGTTAAGGAGAAAAATCTGTATTTGGTTTTTCATTTTGAGATGCCCTAATGTGAGATCTCAACCATGGAATGAGGCCTTCAGAGCAGAAGAAGAGAAAGGGATGAAAGTGGCTGCACTTGGAGACAGAAAAGGGAAGAGACACAAGAAAGGAGAGAGAATGTATGTGTCTGCTTCCCCAAGGCTCTCTCAGGCCTGAGCTCCACTTGCCTCCATGTTGGCTTAGTGGAAGCAACTATGTTTCAGTCATTTTCTCCACTGCGACACAATACCCAATGCTCACAAGAAGGAGAGACTTATTTTGGCTCACAGTTTCAGTTTATAGTTCACTGTCTACAAGGTAGGATTGCATGGCAAACAAGCATAGTGCTGGCAAAGCAGCTCACATCGTGGTGGCCAGGAAGCAGAGAGTGAAAGGAGAAGCCAGGGAGAAAGATACACTTTTCATGTTATGCTTCAATGCCCACTCTCCTCTGACCAGGCTCTGCCTCCTAACAGCAAGTCAGCTATAGCATTCATGGTCTAGCCCTCTTCTAAAAGCCCCATTTATGAATGCATGAGGCCTTTGAGAGACATTGCTGATATATAAACCACGACAAACTCATATCCAGTTCCTATGTGAATAAGACTGAAGAAATTATTGTGCACAGTGGTGATTCTGGAGGTCCTGTGGGGAAAAATGTTTTGAAGGGCAGGAATACTTTGTCATGAATATGCACAAAAGTGCAAGGAAATTGTAGAAGAGGAATGAACAGTGTATTAGTCATCTTTCCCATTGCTCAACACAATTTCCAACACCCACAACATGAAGGAGGAGAGGTTTAATTTGGCTCACTGTTTTGAAGAGTCTGTGGTCTGTTGACCCAAAGGCAGAAATATCATGGAAGATGGGTGTGGCAGAACAAATTTGCGTAGTTCACATCATCCTGGAAGCAGAGCAGGGGAACAGCACCAGAGCAGAAGGGGCAAGGAACCAGCAGACGGGGAAAACCCATGCTTCCATGGCCCACCGAGGCATACCCAGAAGGATGCTCCAACGATCTCCTGGGTGGACCCCAAGTCATTCAAATTGACACTCCATGTTAATCACCATAAAACAGGCTACCATTTATGGCTACTTCCACTTCCACTGGCACTATTCGAGCTGCATCTCTCATTGCTCCTACCACCACTAGCACCACCATCATGATGATGGCATCCAACTGCCACCACCACCTCTAACACCACTGCCACTACTGCCATCTCATTACTGTCTTCACCACCACTACCACAGCCACCTCCAAAACCTTTGTCTTTGTTACCACCACCATCTCAATCATTACCACTTACTGGGTGCTTGTATGTCAGGAACCTTGCAAGGACAGATTCGACTCCTACCACGTGCCTACACAGTAAGAATCATTCATTCTGATTAACAGCAGAGGGGACTGAGGTCAGAGAACTTAAGTGATTTGCTCCAGCTCACACTGAAGAAAGCTGGAGAGCCAGGATTTCTACTCAGGTCTTTGTAAAGCATGGTTTTTCAGAAAACCACATTGCTGAGGGGAGAGGCATATACTCAGGCTTGTTTTATACACAACTGGGCCATGCCATTTGGCCAATCTGTTTCCTTTTTTTTCTTTTTTGACTTTCTTTCATACATTCTGGATCATATGGCTTTTCTGGTCAGAAAGAATAAAAATGTTTTATGTCCCTCCATTTCTGAGCTGTAGATGTTATTGTTTGCACACAGTTCTGCAAGCAGATGGAGCCTGATAGGAATCCCAGATTCAGACTTAAAAGTTTTGTGAAAACACTGCAAGCACAATTATCTCTGTGTCTATGAGAGACAAAGACAGAGACAGAGGAAGACAGACAGTGACAGACAGAGATAAAAATAGTGTACACAGCAACACTGCTGCTCTCCTTTTGGGGGATACTTGTGCCAGAATCATCTGCCTCCTTGGGTCTTTTGGGGACTCTTCATTTTCTTTTGTCTCTAAAGAGAAACAAAAGCATGTAAAGGGTAGAGATAATACAGAATTTCAAAAAAATATATAAACAATAAGAAATCATTAGTTGATAAATTACATATTGTCCTCTTAGAAATAATTGTTCAAGTTACAAAATTAAAGCATACAAAGTAGATATTCAAACAGTGAGACTGTAAACAGCTATGCATGTATGAGTCTCTACATGTATTTCTATCCTTTCTGTATTCGAGCGAAAAACAAAACATAGCAAGACAAAACAAAACAAATTCCTATAAAAACATGAAAACAAAAAGCCGTATGAAACCACAATACAAGGTGATCTGCAATGATTACTGTGTTGTTTCTTATTATCTTCAATAGAATTGTCTATATCATCAGGCATAATTGAATATAGCAGTATAATTGAATATAGCAGTACATAGCAATATTAGTAAAAGTAAAACATTGTAGACAGTATAAAACTTCAAAGGCAGGTAATAATCAAACCAGAGTGGATATTCTAGTGAATCTTGTCATCTTAAGTGCAGTTGCCTATACTGTTAGACTTGATACTATCAATCATGACAGCTTTGAATAAAATCTATCAATACAAAACAGCGATCCAACAAACCAGATTCAATTACAATCAGTCATGGTAAAACAGTGTAGGTTTTACAGAGCTTTAGATTAAGTTAATAGGAAATTAAGGATGATTACCAGACTATACCCTGTTATTTTCGGGATTACTCTCTATGCTCTCAAATCTAGTACAGGTAGAATGACTGGAACAGAATATAATACATCTAAGCAGAATAGTGTGAGTAATGTGGGTTTTAAATCCTGGTGCACTATTAACAATATAGTGTATCAAGGTCATCTATGTTAGAGATTCTAGCCATCCTTCTCTGCCTCATTTCTGCTATGCTATTTTTCTGCCTTTGATTGTCTAGTTTTTCTCCTTCATTCTACTGCCTGCCCCACTCATTGAGGCCTTTCTGCCACTGTTCCTAAAATCCTGGTATTTTTTTTCTCTCTCTCTCTCTCTCTCTCTCTCTCTCTCGAATGTCCTTCAGTATTCTCTGTAGGGTTGGATTGGTGGTCACAAACTCCCCCAGTTCCTCTTTGTCATGGAAGCATCTTGTTTCTCCATTAATATCTACTGACAGCTTTGCAGGGTACAGCAATCTGGGCTGGAGGTTGTTTTCTTTCAGGGCTTGGAATACTTTGCTCCAAGCTCTTCTTGATCTGATGGTCTGTGTCGAGAAGTCAGCTGTGATTCTGATGGGCTTACCTTTATAGGTAATCTGTTTCTTTTCTCTGATGGCTTTTAATGTTCTGTTTTTATACTAAATTTCTGGTATCTTGATTATTATATGTCTGGGTGTAGATCTGTTTTGGTTGTAGGTGGCTGGAGTTCTGTATGCCTCATATAACTGAATGTCATTTTCTTTACCCATGCTTGGGAAGTTTTCCTTAATTATTTCCGTGAGTAGCCTTTGTAATTCACCTGTATGTATTCCTGCTTCTTCGTTCATGTTTCTTATTCTTAAATTGTAGATTCTCTTGTCATCTTCTAGCCTTTGTATTATTACTGCCTGTTTCCTTGTTATTTTTAAGAGATCTTTCCTTTCATGATCACACATTGCAAACTTGTCTTCAAGTTTTGATAGTCTATCCTTAGTTTCTTTTAAGGAGTTTTGCCAGATTTCAGTGGAGTTTTTAATTTCCTGGTAGTCTCTTTGAATCTGCTTCTTGTATTCTATATTTCCTTTATATTCTTTATTGAATGTCTCTCCTTTTTTGTGTTCCTCCCTTCTTCCATCTGTATCTTCCTGAGAGATGCTTCCTGAGAGCATTTCTTTTATTATTCTACTCATATCTTGCTTTACCTGATTTAATATTTCAGTTTTGAGCTTGTCTACAAGGTCCTGAAGATATCTCTTAATGTCTATTGAAGCCATGTGTGATGTTGTGTGTTTGCTGCTCTCAGTCTCCCTTGTTTTTCCCTCTCCTGGATCAGTCCTCTCAGAGTTCTGGGCTGGGGGCCTCCTCCTGCCTCTCTCTCCTGTCATGGTCCTGGCTTTCTCCACACAGGTGTACAGTGCAGGTCCTGGCTCCCTTCCTGTTGGCTATGGTTCCTCCAAAGCATGCTGGTGAGGGACCTCTACCCTCTCCTGCTTGGCCCTCCCCATGGGCCAGCCAAATTTCTGGGGCCTTCACCTGGTTAGTTCACGCTAGGCATAGGGAATTGATTTGGGATGGCTCATTGGGTCTGGGCCAGGGGCGCAGCCCAGTCCAAGGAAATCCCACATATCTGCTCTGGGGAGGGAGCAACCAACTGAAGTCACTGTCGCTCCCAGTTCAGGCTCTTCCTGCCGGATTCCAACATGTCGCCCATTTGCTCATGTTCTTCCCATGGGGAGGGGTCTCATTCCCAGCACTGACTGTGGATTAATGAAGTTCCCTTTGCCAGCTCCGCTTTCTGTTGGGCTCACCAACCCCCGACTTCAGTGCTACTGTGGTTCCTGTGAGTGGTGGTATGAACGCGTTTGGGCGGCTCTACCGGCCAGTGTAGATTCAAGCTGGTGCAAATTCAGGGCAGCACAAACTTGGCAGGTCACAGTGAAAACACTGTGTCTTGTAATTTTTGGCTGTTCCAGTTGTAGTCCCAACATGCTTGATGAGCTTTTTTATGTTTTAATTTCTTCCTGTGTCAAGAGGATCCATCTCCCTCTGTCTGGGTCTCTCCAGGATATTTTATTCTGGCAAATGAGTTGTTTTTCCTGGAAGGCTTTGCATTTTGTTACTCACTGATTGGCCATCTTGGATTGAGCACCTGCATCTTCTAATTGTTGAGCAAGGGATGCTGCCTCCTTCCTGTTGCTACCAGCTAATGCTTACTGAACTCTTCCATGCAGGCAGCCTTCTATTTAGTGGGATAGGACCCATTTCTCTCCTTGGAGAGTCCCTGTTTGATGCTGGAGTCAGGTGTATCCATGAAGCTACAATTCATTGCTAGGTGCACTGTATAAATTTCAGCTCTCACTTGGTGTGGGTAGAAAATACACTAAAACTCTTATTTCTGAAGTCAGTTCCCCTGCATTAATTTTTTTTTATTTAAAGAAAAAAAATGAAACAGTAAGAAGGTAGAAATAATACATAATTTAAAAAAACCCAGTAAGAAATCACTAGTTGATAATTACATATTTTCCTCTTAGAAGTAGTCCTGTGAGCCGTGGCCTTGAGGGCTGTTTCTGGTCCTTGTCCCCTTGCCTTTGGGCGCTTCCCTGCTCTCTTTTTCCTGGGTGCAATGATTTGAGCAGCTTTCCTCTACCATGCCTTCCATAATATTTCTGTGATAGAGCCAGCCATCCATGGACTAAATCATCTGAAGCTGTGAGCCAAAAATAAACCTCTCTTCCTTTAAGTTATAAGTGCCAGATATTTTATCCCAGAAATGGAAAGGAAACAGGATGCAAATATGAGGATTGATGTTTCTATCATCATCATCATCATCATCATCATCATCATCATCATCATCACTATCATCATCTGTGGTTGTTTTTCAGAGGCAGAGGTAACCTTCAGGAGCTGGTGGATGTACTGCTAGTGGTTCTTGTATGCACTTGGTCTCTATGAACTTGGTTAAGTATTTAGAGTTCAAATACTTTCACTTGTAGAATTGGGGAATATCAATATGCTTTCCTTGGGCTTATGGCCATGTGTGTTAGGCTCTGAAGTCAGTGTGCAAATCTGGTGTACAGCAGGGCACCACATACTAGTGAATAAAAGTCAGAGATGGAAAAGTGAGGAGAGGGTTCAGTCATACACAGTGGCTGATCTCATTGTGTGGGTGATCATAGCTTTAATGTGCTTGACCCTCCAGATTTTTCACAGTGGAAATTAAATTTTCTGTAAAGCATTATCTTTAAAGTTTGAAGAGTTTAATGAAAAAGTCAAACTCATGTCTATAACTTATCTTCCACCTACCTCCTCCCCAGCAGCTACCTCTGGAGCCAGCCTGGCCAGCTCTCCCATGGACTTGCTGGAGGGATACTTAACAGGGATGCTCAGGGACATTCTGGGGAGGATGCTGGGGTCTTGCTCCTGTCTAGGGTTCTGTGGCGCTGGGGAGACCAGGCTGGGCTGTCTCTGTCAGTGCAGGATGGTTTGGGAGATTAGCTCCAAGGCCTGCCATAGAATAACAGCTTTCCTCCTTGCCCATGTTAGATCCTCACATAGTCCTGAGCGGGGCTGGGGAAAGGGAGAGGGTGTTGGAGGTGAGAGTACTGTATTTGTGCACCTCTCTACCTTGATCAGAGGCTGGCAGCAACAACAACACAAGTGTCCTCCTCCTGGTCAGATAAGAAGGGAATTAGCCCAGTTTTCCTCAAGAGCATGAGGACTCTCGTGACTCTAAGTCCTTCAGATGCCTGCAGTAGAACTTTCTTTCTTTCTTTTTACTTTAAAGAGAATAAAACAAAACAAAACAAGAGAATAAAACAGAATAGAGCCAATTAAAACAAAATAGTGAACATGATACAGGACTTCAAAACAAGATAATAAGAAATCAACAGTGGCTACCACAGTGCCTCTAATTATCTTCAAAATAGCTGCCTAAACCATCAAACATAATAAAATCAAATGAAACAAAACAGAATAAAACTGATCAAAACAAAACTGTGAAAGTGATACAGGGCTTCTAAACAAGATAATATAAAATCAACAATGGCTACCCTAATATATCTTGTTATCTTTGAAATAGCTACCCATGCCATCAAGTATAGTAAAATCAAACAAAACAAAATAGAATAAAACACACAGAACAGTACAATGAAAATGATACAGGAATTCAAAATAAGATAATAGGAAATTAACAATGGCGATCTCCTTCCCTTTTTACACATTTTTTTCCCCTTTCACTTTCACAATATCTATTTTACATTTTGGATCCTACTAACTGCTTCAGTTTTTCATACTAGAGAGACAACACATTGTTCACTCATGCGAGTCCAGATCATTTCACCCATGAGCATGATCTCAAATTGCGTCTATTTACTTACAAGAGCCTCATGATTATCCTTCTCTATAGCTGAGTAGCTTCCCATTAAATAAAAATGCCATATCTTTCTTATCCACTCTGCAGTTGATGGGCAAGCTACTCCTGCCTCTTCTGCGTTCCTGTTGCATGGAGCATTATTTTCTCTCCTCTGACTTTCAGTCTGTGAATTTCCTTTTAAGTTAAATGTGTTTCTTGAATACAGCATATCGATGGAGCTTGTTTCTAGATCTACTCTGTGTGTTTATTGGTGAACTGAGGTCATTTACGTTAATGGCTGTGGCTCACATGCATTGACTCATCTCTTTCTTGATGTTTTTCTGCTTTTATTGCCCTATTTTTCCCTCTGTTCAATTGTCTGCCTCACTTGGTGATATTTTCATGCTTCTGTTTCTGGAATTGTGGTCATTTTTATCTCTCTCTAGAATGTCTTTCAGTATTTTTTGGAGGCTTGGTTTGGTGATCATGAGTTCCTTCAGTTCTTCGTTATGAAAGTATCTTGTTTCTCCATTATTTTTTTAAAAGAATGTATTTGTTGAGAGAAAGAAAGCCTCTGTCTGAGAGAGAGACAGAAGGGGTCCCGAGTGGGTTGCCAAAGACTCTGTCTTTTCTAGGGACTTTTATAGAGTAAAAACCACAAAGTGAGACAGGTCTAAGGTGGAGAAAACATGGACAACAATTACAAGCAATAGGCAAAGACGTAACAAAATTTGAAGCATAAAAATTTGTTACCTGAACGAGTCCCAGTCCAGAGTCTGTGAAACAAAAGTAAACTCTTACCTCTGTCCAATGATCTTGGTGGAACCCTCCAAATGATATTGGGGAAAGCAATCCTCAACCTACTAGATGTCTGGTATGAGTTTGTGTTCTCTAAAATTGAAGAATGAATTTTAGGAACATCAGAGGTTAAAAGCAGAATATATTTATTCAGAGAAAGAAAAAAGTCTGAGAGGCAGAGAGAGAGAGAAGGGGGTCCCCCTCTCCATTAAGATAGTGGAATTTTTTTTTTCAGTACTTGAAATACTTCAAGCTCTTCTTGACTTTATGGTTCGTGTTGAGATGTCTTTCATGAGTCTGATGGGTTTTTTTAATTGGTGATCTGTATTTTTTTCCTCTAACAGCTTTTGATATTCTGTTCTTGTGCTGAATTTCTGGGATCTTGATTATTATATCTCTGGGTGTAGATTTATTTTGGCTATGGCTAGTTGGAGTTTTATATGCCTCGCTTATCTGTATGTCAGGTCCTTTTCCCATGCTTGGGAAGTTTCCTGATATTATTTCTGTAAATAAGTCTTTTATGTCATCTGTCTTGATTCCTGCTTTTTCACTGACACCTGTCAATCTTAAAATATTTTTCTTTGCATTTTCTTGCAGCTGTTGAATTGTTATTTCCTGATTCCTTTTTATTTTTAAGAGATCTTTCATTTTGCTATCACTGCAATCCTGTCTTTAAGGCCTGAAAGTCTATCTTTAGTTTCTTTCAAGTGGTTTTGCCAGCTTTCAATGGAGTTTTTAATTTCCTGGATATCTCTTTGAATCTGTTTCATGCATTGCAGTTCTTCCTTGATACTGCTCATTCAAGAGTCCCCTCATTTTCCTATGCTCCTCCTTTTTTCTTTTATCTTTGTCTTCTTTAAATACACTCAGCAACTCTTTTATTGTTTGTCATTTCTTCTTTTACCTGAGATATTATTTCTACTCTAATTTCTTTTACAGTGTCATGAAGTTTCTTCATTTCAGTTGCCATCATCCCAGAAATTTCAGGTGTTCAGTTTCCAGTGTCTTCCACATCTGTGTCTTCTGGACTTGTTCTGTGTGGGCTGAAGGCCAGGGATTGCCTTTGCTCCTTCACCTTGACATTTTCCTGGTGTCCTCTGCTCAAGCTGGTCGTGGGGTCCCAGGCACTTCTCTCATTGGCTACCCATCCATGGTGTGGGAGAATGGGTCAGACACCAGGGTTTCTCCTAACCTAGGCTCCCAGGGGAGGTGATGGTGCATGAGGCAGGCTTCTCTAGCCATGTGTGGCCTCTCTGAAGTGTGGCTGGCTGGTTCTCCTGGCCTGCGCTGGCTGCAGGTCCCTGATGGTGATGGCGGCCATTGGGCTCACAGGGGCAGGATTGGCTGCTTCTTCTCCTGGCCCATGCTGACTATGGTCCCAGTTGCTGGGCATGTGGGAGCAGGATTGGCTGCTTCTTCTCTTGGCCTGAGCTTGCTATGGGTCCCCCATCCCTGCAGCAGAAATTTCTTACAATCTGCACGGAATTTTCACTTTCACTTATTCATTGACATTTCTATAATTTTGTTAACCAAAAGATATTATTATTCAACTTGAAATATGACAATGTGATTTTTTAAAAAGAAATATAAATTCGGGCTATAATGGTGCTTCATTTTCTTTTCTCAGGTCTGGGAGTGGCAGGTCACATGTAGGCATGTGTGACAGGGTTCCTGGTGCTTTTCCTAGTGGTTATGGCATGGGTTATAGGTTTGGGAAGGTGCTGGTATTCCAAGGTACCCACCAGGCGCCAGACCTTTCCACAAGCTCTGCACCTCAGCCCACAGCAGCCATGCCAGGCCGAGTGGCTGTCCTGCCCCATCTTCTGTAGTGTCCCCAGAGGGGGAAAGTTAGGCACAAGTAAGAAATCACAGTGCAGGATCTGAACCCAGGACTGACTCCCTGGGTGTGAGATCACATGATGGTCCCACATGCTATGGTTGCTCCAGGCCAGGCAGGACCCCTGATAACAGATAACCTTCTGGAAGTCAGATGGTGAATGATGAAGGGAAAGCTCTGCCCAGGAGCACACAGCCATGAAGGAGGCCACAGTGTTCCTCTGGCCACACCCTGTGGACGTATCCTCTGTGCTTGCTGGGACAGACACACCGCAGGCATCTGCCCTGCAGAGACAGAAAACATACCTGTGGTTCACAGCCTCTCTCCTTGCTCTGTAAATGACATTCACAGCTGGGGATGAAGGCGAAAATGCAAGAAGACAGGAAGAAGAAAAATCAACAGACATGGCAGTGTCTTGGGAGGTAGGGTCACAGGCTGAGGAGAGAAGGCAGGTCCTGGGGCAAGGGTCAAAGTATAAATAGGGAGGCCTCCAGGTGGCCTGGGTTGCTAGAATGAAGTATGCTGAGCTGGTCTGGGGGAGAAGAGGTCACTCTGTGTCTCTACCATGCTTAGAGACAGCTTGTGGAATAGAGCAAGGCTCATAAGCTACAGGAGGACAAGCGCATCTTGCAGAATAGTCTGAGGCCCAATGGTGGTGCTTCAGCCTCTGGCTTCCTACTGAGCCTAATGGAAAGCTCAAGGCTGGGCAGCAGTGATCTGCAACCTAGCAGATCAGGAGGAACCTGAGCCTGAGATTCAGGGGATGCCTGTCATGGCTGGGGAGTGGGGACCTCAGATCTACCCATTTTCTGTCAGCCTTCAGTAGTCACAGAAGATGCTATTATCTCAGATGTTTTGTGCAGACTGTTGGGTATGGAGAAGGCTTCCTATTCTTGAATGGGCTAATTGTCCCCAGGCTGAGTGACACTGCTGAAATGCAGGGTAGTGGTGCAGGGTGCATAGGGAGAAGGAGAGCCCCTGCTTAGGGCAGACAAGGGACCCGGCCTTGTACTGTCACCTTGTGGAGTCTTCAGGTCACCATCTCCTCGGGTGTGGTCTGCACACACAGGCGAGGAAACCCCACACTACTGATCTGGGTATTAGAATAGCTGTGTGGTGGTGAGGGCTGCCAAGATGTCCCTGAAGGGTTCCCAAGTGGGCACTGGTGTCACAGCCCAGAGATGAAGACTTTCTGAGGCCCACCTTGTAAGATCTGGGGAATCCAGCAATACCATTCTGTCACTGAGCCTAACAAGAAGAGAGAAAGCTGGGCTGCAGCTTTCTAAGCCAGGTAATTGGAAGATAATTATAATGACAACAGTAATGATGAAGATGATGATGATGGTGACATGTCTATGGTGAGGATAGTGACATTTCTTACTGCTGTGTCTATTGTACAGCTGGAGAAGGAGGGACCTATGTGAATGTGACTCTGGCCTGTGGGCTGTGAACCATGAGTCACAGGTGTGAATTGTGCCTCCCCAAAATGCAAGTCCTAAACCTCAGTGCCTCAGAATGTGACTGCACTTGGGTAGAAGGTCTTTAAGGAGACGATTATGTCAAACAGGTTCTTGGAAAGCACTACTGTCTATCAGGAGGGCAGGTTAGCAAGCAGAGCCACACAGAGAGGTGGGTGTGTGGAGGCACTGGAGGGAGATGGAGGAGACGCTGTGGTTCTGCAGCTTGACCTCTGATTCCCAGCCTCCAGAATGATGAGAAGATACAGTTCTACTGTTCAAGCCACCCTGTCTCTGTGACTTTGTTATGGCAGACCTAGAGCTTACGTTAGTTAAGACTGTCACCAGGATGGATGGAGGCACCAATGACTGGAGCCATGGGAATGTGGGCAGTGACAGGAGAGAACAAAGCTGTCTGCTGGATGGTCAGGGGAGGTTTCATGGAGGAACAGATTCACCTCTTGTTTTTTAATCTATAAGATGGGGATGGTAACAGTTCTTTCCTCAGAACTGTCAAGAAGATGAAATGAAATTCCTATGAGGTCCTGGGCAGAGCACTGAGACCAAAGGATCTCCCCATACTGGTTTTAAATGGTCCTCTCTGATCCATTTCCCTAGCACCAAAGTCTCAAAAACAAAAACAAGCAAACAAAAGTCCAGCAGAGACTCCAAGCCAGGTCCTGTAGTTGGCACAGTTGTGTGGGGCTACATCAACAATGCCGCAACGGATTTGCTGCAGATGACAGCCCTCATTTCAGGACTCAGTAGCTGTTCTACACAAAGGTCAGGGGCTTGGCTTACTGCAGCCTCTGTTTTCCACTCATCACACTGGTGTCAGGTCTATCTTTCCTTCTCCAGTTATTTATCTGCCTTTTACCTTTTATGCACCTGGCCTTCAGCTGGGAGTTGGGTATGGGGAAGGCAGCAGTGTACAAGATGGACGCAGATGCAGCTCCTGCTTCATGTGACATTTGTCCTCCTCCACTGGGCAAGGACTTTGCCTACTTCCTGTCTAGGTCCCCTGGCTGGCCTCATTCTCAACAAGGGGTAAAGGTGAGTACAAGGTCTCTCTTGGCAATTTGCACAGCCCAGGTCCTGTGCTGCATTGCTGCATGTGACAGTTAATCTAGGTCAAATTGATTGACCTGAGAGCCACCTAGGGCAACACAGACCACATGTTTGAGTACATCTTGGTGGATCATGGAAGACTCACTGGCTGTGTCAAAGTCTGGCTCCTCATTCCTTCCTTTCTGGCACTTTTCTTCCATTGCTCTGCTTCCCATCTGCTATTGTACTTCCACCACGATGTTCCTACATTGGAGCCAGCTAACTATGGACTGAATCTCCTGAACTGTGAGCCAAATAAAACCTCCTTTAAACTTGAAATGTTGGATATTTTGTCCCAAAATGGGACAGTTGGTCAATACATTGAACATGTGCTCAGTAGGAGGGTGAAATTCAGCATGGTTACCAGTGGGAAGCTACAAGAAGAGGCCTTTAAAACACAACAGTAGGTCTGGGATTGCTGCCATCAATAACACACAAGCTTTTAGTCTTGCTTTTATCTTAATAACTACTGTAAGGAAAATTGCATGATGCACACTGATCATAGTCAGTACCTAATGAAAGGAGTATAGTTTTTAAGGCAAGGCCTCTGGCCAGAAGCTATGGAAGGCTAATATGGTGCAGTCTGGTCTGGCTGTGCAGCTTATGTTAGCTCTTGATCTAGAACAGCAGCATCTCCTTGGCCCCATTCTTGCACCATGGGCAGGTAGTACTAATCAACCACTGAACTCCGCTGATCTCAAGCTATGACTCAGGCACTCTGTAGCAGCTTCAGTAAGCACAGCGATGGAAGCTATTCAGTGCTAAACCTGGTTCCTAGAGGCTTTTATGCTGGCCTTGGCCCAGGTCCCAGGGCTATGCTTCCTGAGAATGTGTCCTGAACTGCCTCATCCATGAGATCCATGAGAACTGGGCAGTGATTCTGCAGTGTAGATGCCCACACTCTGTCTGGGAATAAGAGGCAGCATCCCTGGGAGTTCTCATTTCGTACAAATTGCCCAGGTGATTCTTCTAAGGATGTTGCTCACTGCTGTCTCAGGGGTGGCCATACGTGTTTGGTGTCTTCTTTTTGGCCTGTGTCCTAGAAGGAGGGTTCTGAGTAGTGCCAGAAGACAGATTTTTTTGAGCCTTTCTGTGCAAGACTAATTTTGGCAAAGGACATTGTTTTGGAGCAGAAGGTCTTGTTCATGCTGCCCAGGGTAATAAATTGTTGGCTTTTGGGCATCAGGGGCAGGATCAGCTAGGAATCAAAAGCACAGGCTCTAACAGCCCTCTGCACTGGTCTAATTTTATTTTTATTTTTTTATTTAAAGAGAAACAAAAGCATGTAAAGGGTAGAGATAATACAGAATTTCAAAAAAAATATAAATAATAAGAAATCAACAGTTGATAAATTACATATTGTCCTCTTAGAAATAGTTGTTCAAGTTATAAAATTAAAGCATACAAAGTAGATATTCAAACAGTGAAACTGTAAACAGCTACACATACATGAGTCTCTACATGTATTTCTATCTTTTCTGTATTAGAGGGAAAAACAAAACATAGCAAGACAAAACAAAACAAATTCCTGTAAAAACATGAAACCAAAAAGTCATATAAAACAATAGTACAAGATGATCTACAATGATTACTGTGTTGCTTCTTATTATCTTCAATAGATTTGTTTATATCATCAGGCATAATCGAATATAGCAGTATAATTGAATATAGCAGTACATAACAATATTAGTAAAAATAAAACATTGTAGACAGTATAAAACTTCAAAGGCAGGTAATAATCAAACCAGAGTGGATATTCTAGTGGGTCTTGTCATCTTAAGTGCAGTTGCCTATACTCTCAGACTTGATACTATCAATCATGACAGCTTTGAATAAAATCTATCAATACAAAACAGCGATCTAGCAAACCAGATTTGATTACGATCAGTCATGGTAAAACAGTGTAGGTTTTACAGAGCTTTAGATTAAGTTAATAGGAAATTAAGGATGATTACCAGATTATATCCTGTTATTTTCAGGATTACTGTCTGTGGCCTCAAATCTAGTACAGGTAGAATGACTGGAGCAGAATATAATATATCTAAGCAGAATAGTGTGAGTAATGTGGGTTTTAAATCCCGGTGCACTATTAACAATATAGTGTATCAAGGTCATCTATGTTAGAGATTCTAGCCATCCTTCTCTGCCTCATTACTGCTATACTATTTTTCTGCCTTTGATTGTCTAGTTTTTCTCCTTCATTCTACTGCCTGCCCCACTCATTGAGGCCTTTCTGCCACTGTTCCTAAAATCCTGGTATTTTCTCTCTCTCTCTCTCTCTAGAATGTCCTTCAGTATTCTCTGTAGGGTTGGATTGGTGGTCACAAACTCCCCCGGTTCCTCTTTGTCTTGGAAGCATCTTGTTTCTCCATTAATTTCTAGTGACAGTTTTGCAGGGTACATCAGTCTGGGCTGGAGGTTATTTTCTTTCAGGGCTTGGAATACTTTGCTCTAAGCTCTTCTTGATCTGATAGTCTGTGTCAAGAAGTCAGCTGTGATCCTGATGGGCTTACCTTTATAGGTAATCTGTTTCTTTTCTCTGATGGCTTTTAATATTCTATTTTTATATTGAATTTCTTGTATCTTGATTATATGTCTGGGTATAGATCTGTTTTGGTTGTAGGTGGCTGGAGTTCTGTATGCCTCATACAACTGAATGTCATTTTCTTTTCCCATGCTTGGGAAGTTTTCCTTAATTATTTCTGTAAATAGCCTTTGTAATTTGCATGTTTGTATTCTTGCTTCTTCATTCAAATTTCTTATATTTAAAGTGTAGATTCTCTTGTCATCTTCTAGCCTTTGTATTATTACTGGTTGTTTCCTTGTTATTTTTAAGAGATCTTTCCTTTCATGATCACACATTGTAAACTTGTCTTCAAGTTTTGATAGTCTATCCTTAGTTTCTTTTAAGGAGTTTTGCCAGCTTTCAATGGAGTTTTTAATTTCCTGGTAGTCTCTTTGAATCTGCTTCATGTATTCTATATTTTCTTTATATTCTTTATCAAATGTTTCTCTCCTTTTTTTGTGTTCCTCCCTTCTTCTGTCTGTATCTTCCTGAGAGATGCTTTCTGAGACCATTTCTTTTATTACTCTACTCATATCTTGCTTTACCTGATTTAATATGTCAGTTTTGAACTCGTTTACAAGGTCCCGAAGATATCTGTTAATGTCCATTGAAGCCATGTCTGATGTTGTGTTTGCCACCCTCAGTCTCCCTTGTTTTTCCCTCTCCTGGATGAGTGCTCTCAGGGTTCTGGGCTGGGGGCTTCCTCTTGCCTCTTTCTCCTGTCATGGTCCCAGCTTCCTCCACACAGCTGTACAGTCCAGGTCCCAGCACCCTTCCCTGTTGGCCATGGTTCCTCCAAAGCACACTGGTGAGAGACCTCCACCCTCTCCTACCTGCCCCTCCTCACCAGGCCAGCCAAACTTCAGGGGCCTTCATCCAGTTACTGCATACTAGGTGCAAGGAATTGATTTGGGACAGCTCACTGGGTCCTAGCCAGGGGCATGGTCCAGTCCAAAGAAATCCCACAAATCTGCTCTGGGGAGGGAGCAACCAACTGAAGTCATTGTCACTCCCAGTTCAGGCTCCTCCTGCCCGATTCCAACATGTCACCCATTTGGTCACACTCTTCCCATATGGGGGGGTGTCTCATTCCCATCACTGACCGTGGATCAATTAAGATCCATGGCTTTGCTCTCTGTTGGGCTCACCAACCCCCAATTTCAGCACTGGTGTGGTTCCTGTGAGTGGCGGTGGGAACGAATTTGGGTGGCTCTGCCAGCTGGCACGGAGTCAAGCTTGCGTAAATTCAGGCTGGTGCAAACTTGGCAGGTCGCAGCAAAAATGCTGTGTCCTGTAATTTTTAGCTGTTTAAGTTGTATTCCCGATGTGTTTGACGAGGTTTTTTATATTTTAATTTCTTCCTGTGTCTAGAGGAGCCATCTCTCTCTGTCTGGGTTTCTCCAGGATGTTTTACTCTGCCAAATGAGTTGTTTCTCCCAGGAGGCTTTGTATTTTGTTGCTCACTGATCGGCCATCTTGACTTCTTCCCCAGTCTAATTTTAAACCTGCCATATCCTGGCTGCATAACCTTGGGAGATCTCCTTCATCCTTTTTGCCTTAGTTTTCTTATCAGTAAAATGGGAATTATCATAGTGCTCACTTTGTTACCATCATTTATCAGGATCCCACTCCCCTTTACCTCCTTTCTCCTACTGTTCTCCCTTAACTTCTCTTTTCTGAACCCAGATCCAAGAGTCTCTGCATGATCAGTGCATGCTCTAAATATGCTTGATTTATGTCATGATGGTCAATGTCTATGAATAACAAGATTTTAGACCCAGCAGAGCAAGGCCAGTTCAAACTGACTTGGCCACCATCTTGGCTGCTGGTTGCTCTCCAATTTCAGTAACACTTCTCTGTATAAATGTCCCACCTGGAAGTGCCCTGAAAGTTTACAGTTCCCAAGACAGTGCCTGGAAACAGCCAAACATGGTCAAGTGTGAAAGGATAAACAAAATTCTTAGAGACATAGAGGTGCCTTCCTTGAAAAGCCACACGTATTCTGCCCACTTATTAATCCACCTGACCATTGAAAGCATGGAACTCACTGCTTTTGCTTGCTTGTGTGTGTGTGTGTGTGTGTGGGGGGGTGGTAAATGATCTGAGAGTTTGACTCCTGGATTTTGGCTCTTCATTGAGCACCTAATAAAGTCCTATGAGCTTGCTCTGAAGGGTTAAGGAACTGATTATTTGACCGTTGGGTGAACCGCCATTGTATGGATTAAATGTGCTAATAATATCAAGCCCTTACAATGATACCCATCCCCAACTGAAAGCTTAGCAAATGTTTGCTCTTTGTTGTTTTTGAGAAAGTAAGGCCTTTCCAGGTAGATGGTCTTGTTTATTCTCCAATTTTTTTGTTTTATTTTGTTTTGAGACAGGATCTCACTATGCATTTCAGGATGGCCTTGAACTCACCATGTAATCCAGGTTAATTTACGGTAATCCTCTTGCCTTGGCCTCCAAAATTCTGGGATTACAGGTGTGTACCACCATACCCAGTTTAGTCTCCAATTTGCAGGAATCCCATAGTACGGTAAAATGTGCCAAAGTTAATAGCATATGTGGTCAGTACATTTTTATGTAATTCCTGATCAATTAAAAACCACTAAAACATCCTTTAGTGAAATGGAGACTAGTTGGGTAGTAGATATGCTATAAATATCTGTTGTTTTTTTTTTTTTTTTGGTTTATGCAACTTTATTGAAGAAAAATAAATCAATTACTAGCAGAGCTATTAGTTGATCACTCATCCATTGACAACTTGCATCATTTACTCAGTGCTATATTAAGCAGTGTATTGGAAGATAGATTAACCAATAGCTCCAAGCCTCCTAACAATTTAAATGAAAATTACAATATGTTTTGAGACCCTATTTTGGAATACAAAGGGTGTTTTGAGTTCCAATTTCCATTCTCTGTAGAACAAGAACAAGTCATTCCTTTATTGACATGCATAAAATACATCACATTTTCTGTTCTGCTGATGCTATAATTCAATACCAATTCTTCGGCCACATCAGTTATGAGCATAAAGTATATCACGTAACCTCAAATCTCTAACACTGGAAGGTTTAACAAGAATGGATGCTGCTAGAATAATGCTGCTTCCTTTGCCGTGACAACCGAGCATCCATCTCCCCCACTCAGATGGCTTCTTCAGCAGTTAGAGCTGTGAGGAATGGTTTAGTCCCATAACCAAGTTAGAGTGAAGACATTGGCCACATAATACACATGCTCCATTTTTTAAAAAAAATTCTGAATCTTGGGCAACTGTTCTCTTATAACTACTTTACAGTTTCTAAAAGCAGTTATTGTCCAAAGCTGGAAGAACTTAAGTCTTCTCAGATGAACATGTGAATGAAAGGAGGGAGGTAACAAAAAATAAAATTAAAAAAGATGAGGTCTGATAGGGGAGCAGCTGGATAAGAAAATCAAAAAAGGAACAGTAATTTAAAGTTTATTCCAGCTATAATGCAGGTTATTCTGATTTTAAGGTAGCATCACATGGCATACTTCTGAGTCCATTCTCGAGATACTCTGTTGTACTTGTCTCTGTCTGTTTTATAGATCCGTGCAATCCCTGGCACTAAGGGGTCATTTGGGTTTGGATCACATAGCAGTGAACAAATGGATAAAAGAACTGTAGAAATAGTTAAAGCAGGAGACCACTGTGATCTTAGACTATCGAGACAAATGCTGCCATTACTGTTAATATTTGGATGATAAATTCTTGTTGTAAATGCAACCTTAGGTGGTTTGAAGGGGTAGTCTGTAGGAAAATGAATTGTCAAAAAGAATACACCGCCTTGATATGGGCTGTCATTAGGTCCCATAATTGTGGCTTGCCAATGAAACATATCATCCCCAACTGGGCCTGCAGAACATTGTGCTGGAGGGTCACGGGCCAAATCACTAAGTTCCTTATTCATCCGCTTCAGCGCCATGGTCTGTGCTGTCCCGGCCCTCAGTGTCCGCATGTGCTTGGTCCCGCTGCGTCTGGATGGTCCTCAGCTCTCAGCGGCTCAGACACGGCTCTTTGACTCTGCCTACCGGAGGTCGCGCCGGGTGGGCGGGGGCTGGGGGCGGGGGGCTATAAACATCTGTTTCAGTGACTCTTAACTGGAAGAGGGTTTTTGTCCCCTGAGGACAATCTGGCCATGACCAGAGACACTTTTGGTTGTCACAACTGGGGCTGCTGTATATGCTACTTGCATCTAGAAGGAGAGGCCAAGGATGCCATTAAACATCCTAGTGTGTAGGACAGTTCCCAAAGAGTTATCTGACCCAAAATGTCAATCATGCTATGGTGAGAAACCATTACCTTGATAGAAGAGATTTTTACCATGGAAAAGGAATGGGCTTAGGACAATTTGGGACAGGAATTTGCTTTGTCACTGCACATGCCAATGAGGTGGCTTTCAAGTGGCCAAACACTGTGGATGTCATGCTGCCATGGGACAGCACAGAAATTAACAAGGCCTACCTACAAGGACTGCTGCAGGTCATTTAAGATAGTGCAGATCATAAAATGGCAAATATAGTGCCCAGCCCATAGTAACTACTAAAGGAATATTAATCCCTTGTTCCTGTCTTTGATGGAGAGCTGCTTTAATTTTCCCTTTTAGCCTTCTGCATCAGAAAGAAGATGCTTGAGATATCAACTTTCTATTGTTGGCTTCATTTTTCAATTTTTACATCATTTTTTTGCTGCTCTGCAGAATTCTGGCAAATTTCTCAAGTCCTTCTGTGGTGGGACTAGATGCAGGCTTCTTAGGTTCCAGGAAGGGGAGGAATTAACACAAAATTCTTCCATCACCACTTCCATCACAGACACGCACCTGCCTGCAGAATGGAGGCTCCTCCTGGAGACACAGCCCAGCCTGGCCAGGCCCTGGGCCTCTCTTTGCCTTCTCCACAAATCTGCCTTCCTCCCAGCTTGGCAGGGTCTTGTCTTCCCATTTTCATCATGAGAAATGATCATCAAGTGTAATTAACGTGGAGGCAGAGATGAAAAACAAGAGTTTGGGGAAGAAATTATTTTTTAAAAAAAGGCATAAGAAAGCTACAGTTAAAAATAAAATCAAGTAAAAATAAAGACAGGATTTTGGTAGGAAAGAGGAGAAGGTAAATGAGGAGAGAATTATATAGACAACTTTGGGTTGCTGTACTGCTGCCTTTGGGGAGCAAGACATGGAGGAGAAAGGTATACAATGGGGAAACTGTGAGTCATGTAGCTCATAGGAACTCACCTCTGCCTCCTTGGACTCTTGACTGATCACTCCCTAGAATCTACTGCATGAGCTCTGAGGCCCAGCTTTCTACTTCCTGGCTCTGCAATCAGGTGGCTTTTTCACTTACTGCATTGAATGACTGTGGGCAAATGACTTCCCTTTCCCAGGTTCCAATTTTGTAAAAATGAGGTTGCAAGATAAGGTACTGATGGTATCTCTTCCTAGGAGTACGTGGTGAGGCGGTACACTGAACACTGCCTTGGACACATGGTAGTATTCAGTGAGCACTACTGATGTGATGATGACCGCATGCCTGTGCTCCTAAGTATCTGCTCTGAATGAATATGTGTGTGTGTGTGTGTGTGTGTGTGTGTGATTGAATATAACTGAAAAGCTAGAATACATAGCTACTTATGGATATGTGTGTGTATATGCACACGCATATATGTATTTTAGCTTTTCACATGCATACAGCTACATAGTTGCATCCTGGAGCCAGTTTCTGTGCCTCTTTCTCACTCTTGGCTGGGTGACATCATGCTGGTGCTGGCCATGGTGGGAATAATGTATAGTGTGGAAACTGGCAAAGTTGTACATCAAAGGTTTTTCCTCCTCAGAGGGCCAATTTACCAGCGTACAGCTGTGTGTGTACCTTGCACTTCCAATTAGACTCTGTGTTCCTCTAGGTCTCCATGTGCTGTGTTCGCCCTTTGATGCACGCAGTGCTCTACGTGTGCAGCAGGCTTCAGAGATGGTGGGAGTTGCTAGGGTGCAGAGCGAGTGGGTGAGAGCGGAGAGAGGAGTGGCTGAAAAAAACTTGATGAAAGGTTAAGGAGAAGCTATTGCAGGAAAATCTGGTGGGTGGGCAGCCAGGGAGAGGAAAAGGCCAAGGGGAGGGATTTTTTTGGATGATTAAAATAGTTTGGTGACAGACATGAAGGATTCGGAAGTAAAAAAAACATGAAGAAAATGAAATTAAGGCTGAGAAAAGATGCTAGGATGATTTCTGACTGCTGTTGATAGCATGTCTCTTGAGTTCCATTGTTTTAGATAGGGGGCATTTTTCAAAATGTCGAGATAATTAAACAGTGGTACATATGGTCTAACTTTGCATAAATGTACTATGTGTATAGAAAAATGTCCAGGGCTATATATTAAATCACTATTTTGGACCGGGTGATTTTTTTCTTCTTTCTTGGCTTTTGGGCATTTTCCATCTTTTTCTATTAAATGCTTCTTTAATTAAAATTGTAGAACATTTTTCCACATGTACATATAGACATATGTAGATATATATACAGTAGCCTTTACTGATAGCACTGATTTTAGGGTTGTGACTTTCTTAAGATTGTTAGCAAAGTAATTAAGACCTGTGGGCTAATAAAGCATTTCTGTTGATTTGCAAGTTTACCTACACAGAAAGTCTTGTATTGATGTGACAAATCACAGTTGTAATACCTGATTGTTTTGCATATTTCTTTAGGTCGGGTCCATGACTTGAGGCTGCCTGGGAAGATGAGGGCATTGGCACTAGGGTCCCCACAGGTACTGTGTCATTGGACAGTGAGTCTGTAGAGCAGCTGGGAAAGTTGAGCTTCTGTCAGAGTAACAGGACAATTCCAGAAATACCAGCCTCCCAGCAGCGAGGCAGTGGCCATCTAAAGGTCTCCAGGTCCTAGGACAGCTCACCACATGCAGTGTCTAATGAGTGGCAGGTGTTAGGGCACAGGCAAGTCTTTGGTGACAAATCCTGATTCACGGATGGCAGCTGCATCTCTGCCCTCAGGGAGGAGCCTTAGTGGGAGGTGGCAGGAGGGAGCCAAGATTTTTTATTTTTATTTTCAAGAGAATAAAACAAAGCAAAGCAAAACAAAATAGAACAAAGCAGATCTCTTGTTTTCTTCAAAATAGTTGTCCATACCTTCATATATATTGAAGTCAAATAATTGGAAACAGATTAAAACCAATCAAAATTAAAAATAAAAGTATTATTGGACTTTGAAACAAAATGATAGGAAATCGTCAATGGTTACCATGGTGTCTCATTTTCTTCAGTGTAACTCTTCATACCAATTCTTGTAAACTCTTTAGGTGAAGTTCTAAGCATATATAAGCCTATGCATGTATATCTAATCCTTTCTGTGTTAGAGAGAAAAACAAAACAAAACCAAGTATAAGAAAAACAAGAAACGAGTCAAATAAATAACTATAACAAAGAGCCCCAAACAGTAACAATGTAGGCTTTCAAAACAAGAAACATATCAGATTTTGTTGTTTTGCATAGTTATCTTCAAAAGTCTCATTCAAATGACCAGATATAGTCATGCAAAACTGACCTTATCCTACAGATGTTAACTGTTTTGTTCCAAAAACTAATAGAATTAGTAGCACAATCATTTAAGTGATCTTACGTGCATCTATATAAATTTATATCTTTTTTCTTTTCCTTATTTTCTCCTTTTCCCTATCTGAGTTATTTTTTTCCTCTTTGAGCAGTTCCTTATCCTTTCAATATTTATTGAAGAGTTACTGTTTCAGTTTCTTACACTAGGGGGCCCGTACGATATTTACACGTGTGAGTGTGTGAGCCAAGATTTCCACGGGAGTTGGGTCAGAGCCCAGCGTGCGCAGGCACAGGAGAGAGAGAGCCAAGAGCCTCAGCAGCATCTCAGGCCATCTTCTTGAGGAATTAAGGAAGCTGGGAATTTCCTCCATATTCCACTTTCCTGAGTGGCAAGATGGCAGACTGATAGAGAGCCTGCACTCGGGAGCTAGAGCAAAGGGTTTAGGCTTGGACTCTGTGCATCTTGGCTGGGTTACTTTTTACTCTATATCACCATTCACCCATCTGTGAAGTGGGCAAAGGAAGGCGCTCTGCCTCGGAGTTAGAGCTCAGAGGTGCGAGGCATTTACAGCCGTGCCAGGCACTTACGGTGTGCAGCGGAAATAATCTGTGCATTCTTGTTCCTTGGGCTTGCTCGCTTCTTTTAGCGCTTACATGCTGGGTGTCTATGGGGACTGATTTGGGATGCAGGGATCAAATGTTTCAGATGAGTTTAGCAATAGTAGTTTTTCTGGGTGGTGGTGGGAGGTACTCTCGGAAAGGGACGCACCCCAACGCTGCAGCCTTTCTTACCTGCCTTCTCCTCTTCCTCCTGCTTCTCTCTCTGTCCACATTCAGGTTGCCAAAGCTTTCGCCTCTCCCTAAAAGTCTTCCTTTCTGTTAGGATTCTTCCACTAGAAGCTATGAAAAAAATACAAAAAAAAAAAAAGGCTAATTGTTATTGGCTTACAAATATAGAAAGTATTTTTGGACTTAGCGCCTTAATCAACTGGCAGAACAGACTTTTTTTTCAAAGGAGCGAAAAACCCAAATCCTACATTGGGATGAGGGTGTTTCTCAAGGTCACATTCTCACACTTGTCCCTGAGTACACATGTGTGGCCTGCTCTCTGGAATGGCTTTGTCGTGTCAAAGAGCACGTGTATTTTGAATTTTGATGGTCATGGCCAAAGTGTTTTCCTCAAAGCCTGTACCAATTTTCCCTCCCCCAGGCAGCATACAGAGATCCTCATTTCTTATACTTTGGCAGCAGTCTTCAAAGTTTGCTGATTTTGTGGATGAAAGCTATTCTATCATTTAAAATAACATATCCTTATTTAGTAGTGGGGTTAATAATCTTTTTATAGATTTCTTTTCTATTTGCATTTATTTTTTGAATGTAATTCATTCATAGCCTGTGGTTTTTCTACTACTAATGTGTTAAATTGATGTACCCTACTGTACCATTTGAATTCCCTTTTTGTTTCTTTTACTATATTTTTTTTACTATATATGTTTTCTTAGTGGTTGCTGCAGGCTTACCATTAAAATCTTAATTTACAAAAATGTAGTTTGGCTTAATACCAGTTTAACCTCAGTAGTGTATATAAATATTGTAAGGAGATATCGCTATTTGATTTCTCATCATTATGCCTTTATTATCATCATTTGTACACATAATGTGTCTATCAGTATTAAACATTTATAATCACACTTTTTAGCTCTATTGAAGTATAATCAATGCATGAAAATTGTGTACATTTAAGGTGCAGAATGTGACATTTTGATATTCACATTGTGAAATGATTTTACAATCAAGCTAATTAGTATTTCCATCATTTCACATAGTTACCTTTTATTTCACATGTATGGTATACTCAGGAGATTTCTGAATGGCATTATGCTAAGGGAATAAGTCAGACACAGAAAGACAAATACTGCATGATCTTGTTTGTGTGTGGAATCTAGAAAAGCTGAATTTGTAGACAAATGGAGGAGAAAGGTGGTTACTAGAAGCCAAGGGTAAGAGAAATGAGATGTCTATCAAAGGGCAAAACCTTCAGTTATAAGACGAACAAGTCCTGGAAACCCAATGTACACCATGGTGACTATAGTTACTAATAACATTATATAGCTGCTTTTTAAAAACACCCTTTAAAATATTTTTGAAGTTGATAGACTTTTTATGGCCTGAATATTCTTTCTTCTTTCCCCAAATTAATGTAGGTGCCTGTATCCATCAGCTTTTTTTTTTTTTATTGGTGGAACATAATATCTAACACCCACAACTTTAAGAAGGAGAAATGTGTTGTGGTTCATGGTTTCAGAGGGTTCAGTCCATCTTCACTGGTTTCAAGGCAGAAATGTGGAGGAAGAGCCCAGTGAAAGAGTGCACTTCATGACACCGCTTACTTTCATGGTAGCTGGGAGGCAGAGTCCAGGGAAGAGTGCCAGAGAGAGGTATATCCTCTAAGGGGGTGCCTCAGATTATGACACACCTACTCCATAGATCGCATTCAGCTTTGATTCCACTGATAAGTATGGAGCACCCATGATATCCTCACCTTTTCAGGACTATCTTAACCTAGTCCAGCTGAGAACAGATTATTTGGCAGAGATTCCTAATCCTCAAGGTGACTGTATTTAGACACAGAGCCTGCCATGGAGAGGTGAGGGTAAATTGGGTCATAAGTATGGGGATGTAACCCAACAGGGCTGGCACCCTTGGAAGAGGAAGAAACTCCAGAATTCTCTCTCTTGGGCATGTTCAGCATAGCAAAAATATCAGGGTGGCCTTTTGCAAGCAAGGAAGAGCACCTGTGCTAGGCACCAAATAGTTGGCACCTTTCTCTTGGACTTGGTGGTCTAAGTGATAAACTTGAGTGTGAAAAACAAATTTTACTTAATGTGTGGCATATTGTTATGGAAGCCCAAGTGGGCTAATATACTTTTTTTTTTTTACATATTTTTATAAACTTGTGCATCATTTCCTACCTTATAAAAATGTTTAAAATTTCTTCTACCCAATTGTGTTTTAAATCAGATGGAATTAAGGGACCTACAAGCAAATGAAAAATAAATGTATCTTGTCTTTTCTATTTACCTATGTAATTAGCCATACTGTTTTAATTCTTCCGCAGGTTTGAATAACTGGCTCCTGCCTTTACATTTCTGCCTAGAGGACTCTGCTGTTTCTTTCAGGGAGGTCTGTTAGTGGTGTATATTGGGAGCATGCTCCAATCCTCAGGCATGTAGATTACACAGCGCATTTTCCTTCTCCTCCTGCTTCTTAGTGCCTCAGGGCTGGGGAGACACGGGAGCCCAGAGCCTTATTGGACATTTCCAACGTTCTCCATAGGTACACGGCCCTCCAGACTCACAGAAATGCGCTATGGACCCCTCACTCCTCAGCCTTTCCTTTTATCACTCCTATCCCCCAGCTTTACTGCTTGCACCAATTGGCATCATTGCCTAGGAGGACAGCTGCAGGTTAAATAATTTCTGCTGACCATTTTGGGCAAAATCTCAGGGATGTGCTGTTTCTATCAAACAAGCTATGAATCAGATGACATAAAGGCAAACTTGGAGAAGGAGATTGTCCAGACAGGAAAGATTATGACAATTCTCTGGAAATGAGGCTTTGCAAGACCCCCCAGTCTTATTTTATCTCCTGTAGCAGCTGCCCGTCTGCTGGTTTTCACCAAGAGTGCAGGGCTCTAGATTTCCAAGGTGATGCAGGCCTAGAAAGAGGAGCATGAGAACGGGGCAAAAAAAAGCTCTGCAGAGCTTGCTTTTGTTTCTGAGATTCAGTCTGTTTTTCTGAATAAATTCTCCACGGATTTCTGTAAACCTTTGGTTCACTTCCTTCAGTTCTGCGGAAAGTTGATTTTGACAATTTCTGCCAGAGTTTCATTTCTTTAACAGAAGAGAGAAATTTCAGGGGTTCTTATTCTACCTTCCTGCTCATGTCACTCCTTATAAATTAGCTTTTCCTGGTGTGTGATGTATGAACAACTCATACGCACCTACATGCACACTCACACTGAGATATAAAATTTCCCCTCAGAACTGCCTTAGCTGTCTGCCTACACATTTTGATATACTGTGTCTTCATTGCCATTTATTTGTCAATATTTTATAATTTTTCTTACATCTTCCTGTTTGACTTTAACATCCTTTTGCCCCACCATTGTCCTCTCCTGACTATGTATCTCAAACCATCAACTCAGTCCCATCAATTGCTTCTTTTTTCTCCTCCCAAAGATTGTTTTAAGGTTTTGTTTTTTTCATAGGTTTTTTTTTTTTTTGTATCTGGGATCAAACTCCTGACCTTGCACTTACCAAGCAAGTAGTTGAACCGCTGAGCTAGACCCCCGGCCCATCATAGGTTTTTAAAGAAATGTTATGATTAAAAAAAGCAAAAACATAAACATTGTTATTAATTCCACCACTATCCTAGACATGACTTTAATACAATTTTGTTCATCTTGCAGGTTTTTATGCATATGAGAAGTGGAATCCTACTGTACACTTGTCCTTTGTGAGCTGTGTTTATGTTCTGTACATCGTGCACATATGTTATTAATCTTATAAACATTTTTAGGTAAATGTATAATATGACATACATAGAACAAAATTTATTGACTCAATCCCTTGTTGGTGAACATTTCTGTTTTCTTAGCACAGCAACGAGCAGTCTCACAGATAAATCTTTCTCATGCCTATGGTTGTTTCTTCAGAATATATGAAGGAAAAGAGTTGCAAGGAATATTTCCTCCATAATTCCACAAGGGTGTCCAGAGAAGTTATATCAAATTACGATCCTACGAGCAACAAAGGCTGTGATTTAATGTAAGAATCTTTTAGCTTTGCCTGATGGCTAGGGATGAAGACACAGCTTCACTGAATATAATGCTTTCCATAGCTGGCCAGTCATCAACACGGTCTTGGGGTACTTGCTTAAATAACAGATTCTTGGACCTACCCCTGGAAATTCTGATTCATTATGTCTAATGCTGGGTCCAGGAACCCATAGTTTTCACAAGCTGCCAGGTGATTCTAACAATTAGCCAATTTAGGAAACAGGATCTAGAAATGGAGCACCTGGGACTGGGGGGCCTATTAGATGGGAAGAAGCCCATGGCAGGTGTTTCCCAGTGGGGGAGGTGGTGATGATAACAGAACAAAAACATTCTGAATACAGGACTGACCACTTTTGAGTCTGTTGACGGAAAACTTGAAGTTACCAGCTTTCAATGAGAATGTGAGATTTGGAGTCTGAGGGACAGAGTGATTGTGACATCATCCACAGTTTGGAGGGAGAAGACATTGTTGCTCAGGACTGAGACCTGGGTTCCAGTTAGCTGGTGGCACATACCATGGGTGGAGGGGTCCCTTTCCTCCTTGGCATTGTGTAAACTGGAGGGGTTGGACCATATCAGGGAACTTTAAAGGGTGGGAATCAGATCTACAATGGTGGAGGAGGTGGCTGACAAGCAACCCTACCTTATCCACCTCCCTCCAATGACCTCAGGCTTATCGGTCTTATAGTAGGGACTTCTGTCGGACTTGGCTTGCAAAAATGCTTTTTGTGTTGCCAAGAGTTTGAAATTCCCCAGACTAGATTGCATTTTGGTTCTAAAGAACCATACCATTTTGTGAACCAAGGTGGGGGGAGACTGAACAGTCTGGAACACAGGGCTGAGTGGCTAAGGCTGAGTGGATATTTAAGGCCACATTTTAATTTGAAGACGATCCTTTGGGTTGTGAGTTCCCAAGTTCCATCTCAGAACCAGTGGGTTGCTAGAGTCAACTCAGAAGGAGCTCGCAGGAACCACGTGACTGACATGCCGGCAGATCTCGTATCAGACCTGCTGGGAGCTCTGAAGCCCAGAGTGCTGATGGTGTTTCCTCCGTTAATGTGGCCTTGTCTCACCATTTTCAAGTTTCTCAACAACAGAGTGTGTTTAACCTTCTTTTGGCCTCAGTATAGGCTGAGAATTTAAGGTGTTTTGTGGGACTGCTGCGCAAACAAGGCTTTGGCTCCCTGGTGCTTTGATCTCTGAGAATTCATAGGCTCTAGAAGGGAGGAGATGAACCCTGGCCCTGGAGGATTTAGCTGTGAAAACCTGGCCAGGCTCTGTTGGACCAGGACACAGGGTGGGGTATCAGTGTCTGGGGAACAGATGTGCGCAGGACTTGATCTTCTGCAGCTGCAGACAGAGGTTTGCCAGAGGTGAAAGTGAGTCCCCACAGTGGCCTCGAGTCCTTTCTGGTGTGTGTGGCCCAGCGGTGGTCTCTTCTCTGACCAGAGCTAGAGTTCATGTGGGCTCTTGCAATTTGATCCCAGCAGCCATGTAACAGGTTGGAAGGAAAAGGGATTTCCTTTGAGAAGGGATTTGGGGGTTTTATCTCTGTGTTATTCTATTCATGACTAAACATTCCAGAGAGGTGATGGCTGGACCAGCCAGCTTTCCTCAGGAACCTTTTATTGCTTTGTGATCTTACGGCGAGGGCGGGGTGGGGCTGGGTTAGAAAATGAGCTGATTGCCCTACAGAACATGGTCCCTGAGTTTGTTCCTGAGAACAAGAGACCCAAGAGATGCTGCAAATGATTCATAATCACACAGGTTTGGGGAATTCTGCATGTTTTCCTCTGTATGTTTCCATCACAGTTGAGTATTAAAGGTCTGAAGTGTTCTCTATTGGACTGAAGATTCCCCAAACTTAATTAAAGAGAGAAATATAATTTTTTTTTGTGTGTGTGTGTGGGAAAAAGGGCCAATTGATAGCACAAAGGACCTTCCGGGAGTCTGGTCTTCAGGTTGACGACAGAGAGAGTTCAATTATGTGCCCACAGAGGTGATTCCTGTTGTTGCTCCTTCTGTCCTTGATGGTATTAACAGCCTTGGAATTGTCCCTTAGGGACCACTCCTCCCTTATTGTAGATGGAGATTGCCACTCGGCTTGCAGTTTCATTGGGAGAAAAATCTTGTCGACTGAAGAAAACAAGGTTGCAGCCAATTCCCACACAAGAAGAGGCTGTTTTTAATGCCCAACTCCACACGTTCTCTCTCTGCGTTATTCAGAGGGAGCCAGAAGTGGCTGGAATGTGGTGTCCTTTGGACCACAGTAAATATTTTAGGAATGGGGAGTTGATCTGTCAACCTACCTGTCTCAAACAGCACTTAGGTCAGACTTTGAGTTGAGCAGTTTATAAGAAGATATTGTCTTTCCCATGGACTTGAACTGTGAGGACAGGAGCCTTTGATGCCCCTCTTGGCTGAAGGGAAAGAGCCTGCATAAGTCAGCCTTTTGTTACTATAACAAATACCTGGTGATCACCTTATAGAAAGGAAAGGTTATTTAACTCACAGTTTTGGAGGTTCCATTCCAAAATTGATTGGCCTCACTGTTTTGGGCCAGTAGGGAAGCAGGACATCATGGCAGGAGCAAAGCTATGAGGATGAAACGACCAGAAAATTAAAGAAGAAATGCGTGGTGCTAGGTCCCCCCGTTTCCTCTGAGGACACACTTCCTTCCCTTAGGCCTCTTCTTAGGCCCTGGCACGTCAGGCTCCCTCCATTTCCCAGTGGTGCTAATGTGGGGGTCTGACCTTTAACACATGAGCCTTATTTATTTAAAGAGAAACAAAAGCATGTAAAAAGGGTAGAGGTAATACAGAATCCCTCCCCCCCCAAAAAAGATAAACAATAAGAAATTGCTAGTTAATAAATTACATATTGTCCTCTTAGAAATAGTTGTTCAAGTTACAAAATTAAAGCATACAAAGTAGATAGTCAAACAGTTAGAGTGTAAACAGCTATGCATGCATGAGACTCTGCATGTATTTCTATACTTTCTGTATTAGAGGGAAAAACAAAACTTAGCAAGAAAAAACAAAACAAATTCCTATCAAAACATGAAACAAAAAAAAGTCGTATAAAACCACAATACAAGCTGATCTACAATGATTACTCTGCTGTTTCTTATTATCTTCAATAGAATGTCTATATCATCAGGCATAACTGAATATGGCAGTATAATTGCGTATAGCAGTAAATAACAATATTAGTAAAAATAAAACATTGTAGACAGTATAAAACTTCAAAGGCAGATAATAATCAAACCATAGTGGATATTCTAGTGGGTCTTGTCATCTTAAGTGCAGTTGCCTATACTCTCAGACTTGATACTATCAGTCATAACAGCTTAGAATAAAATCTATCAATACAAAACAGCGAGCCAACAAACCAGATTTGATTACGATCAGTCATGGTAAAACAGTGTAGGTTTTACAGAGCTTTAGATTAAGTTAATAGAAAATTAAGGATGATTACTGTACTATATCCTATTATTTTTGGGATTACTGTCTGTGCCCTCAAATCTAGTACAGGTAGAATGACTGGAACAGAATATAATACATCTAAGCAGAGTAGTGTAAGTAATGTGGGTTTTAAATCCTGGTGCACTATTAACAATATAGTGTATCAAGGCCATCTATGTTAGAGATTCTAGCCATCCTTCTCTGCCTCATTTCTGCTATGCTATTTTTCTGCCTTTGTTTGTCTAGTTTTCTCTTTCATTCTACTGCCTGCCCTACTCAGTGAGGCCTTTCTGCCACTGTTCCTAAAATCTTGGTTTTTTTTTTTCTCTCTCTCTAGAATGTCCTTCAGTATTCTCTGTAGGGTTGGATTGGTGGTCATAAATTCCTCCAGTTCCTCTTTGTCATGGAAGCATCTTGTTTCTCCATTAATTTCTAGTGACAGTTTTGCAGGGTACATCAGTCTGGGCTAGAGATTATTCTCTTTCAGGGCTTGGAATACTTCGTTCCAAGCTCCTCTTGATCTGATAGTCTGTGTCGAGAAGTCAGCCGTGATTCTGATGGGCTTACCTTTATAGGTAATCTGTTTCTTTTCTCTGACAGCTTTTAATATTCTGTTTTTATATTGAATTTCTGGCATCTTGATTATTTTATGTCCAGGTGTAGATCTGTTTTGGTTGTAGGTGGCTGGAGTTCTGTATGCCTCACATAACCGAATGTCATTTTCTTTTCCCATGCTTGGGAAGTTTTCCTTAATTATTTCCGTGAGTAGCCTTTGTAATTCACCTGTATGTATTCCTGCTTCTTCGTTCATGTTTCTTATTCTTAAATTGTAGATTCTCTTGTCATCTTCTAGCCTTTGTATTATTACTGCCTGTTTCCTTGTTATTTTTAAGAGATCTTTCCTTTCATGATCACACATTGCAAACTTGTCTTCAAGCTTTGATAGTCTACCCTTAGTTTCTTTTAAGGCATTTTGCCAGCTTTCAATGGAGTTTTTAATTTCCCAGTAGTCTCTTTGAATCTGCTTCATGTATTCTATATTTTCTTTATCAAATGTTTCTCTCCTTTTTTTGTGTTCCTCCCTTCTTCTGTCTGTATCTTCCTGAGAGATGCTTTCTGAGAGCATTTCTTTTATTATTCTACTCATATCTTGCTTTACCTGATTTAATATGTCAGTTTTGAACTCGTTTACAAGGTTCCGAAGATATCTGTTAATGTCCACTGAAGCCATGTCTGATGTTACATGTTTGCTGCCCTCAGTCTCCCTTGTTTTTCCCTCTCCTGGATGAGTGCTTTCAGGGTTCTGGGCTGGGGGCCTTCTCCTGCCTCTCTCTCCTGTCATGGCCCTGGCTTCCTCCACACAGGTTACAGTGTAGGTCCCAGCCCTCTTCCCTGTTGGCCACGTTTCCTCTGAAGCACACTGGTGAGGGAACTCCACCCTCTCCTGGCTGCTCTTGTCACTGAGGTGTAAGCAGCAGCTGTGTATGCCTGCCCCTCCCCACCATGCCAGCCAAACTTCAGGTGCCTTCACCCAGTTAGTACTTGCTAGGTGCAGAGAATCGATTTGGGATGTCTCATTGGGTCCCAGCCAGGGGCACGGCCCAGTCCAAGCAAATCCCACAAATCTGCTCTGGGGAGGGAGCAACCAACTGAAGTCACTGTTGCTCCCAGTTCAGGCTCCTCCTGCCTGATTCCAACATGTCACCCATTTGGTCGCACCCTTCCCGTGTGGGGGGTCTCATTTCCAGAGCTGACTGTGGATTAATGAAGGTCCCTTCACCAGCTCTGCTCTCTGTTGGGCTCACCAACCCCCGACTTCAGTGCTGCTGTGCTTCCTGTGAGTGGTGGCGGGAACAAGTTTGAGCAGCTCTGCCAGACAGTGAGGATTCAAGCTGGTGTAAACTTGGCAGGTATCTGCAAAAATGTTGTGTCCCTTAATTTTTAGCTGTTTCAGTTGTAGTCCCAAAGTATTTGACAAGCTTTTTTATGTTTTAGTTTCTTCCTGTGTCAAGAGGATCTGTCTCCCTCTGTCTGGGTCACTCCAGGGTGTTTTATTCTGGTGTATGAGTTGTTTCTCCTGGGAGGCTTTGTATTTTGTTGCTCACTGATCGACCATCTTGTCTTCTCTCTCAACACACGAGATTTTGAAGGAACATTTTGGACCCAAACTCTAGCAGAGCCTGGTAAAAGGAATGAATGAAGGACAGAGATAGTGAGGCCTAGATCCAGTGAAGTTCAAAGTCTCTGTGACTTGGTTATGCCAAATAGAGCAGAACTTCCTGTCATTTCAAACTCTAAATATCTTTCCTGACTCAGTACCCTTCAGAGACTGTCTCATGGAACTAAATACTTAACATTGAGAAAAATTTATTGAGACATTTCTTCCCATATTGCCTTGCCCCTAAAACCAGAGCAAACACTATTAAAGTAATTAAGTGATGACAGTCATTACTGCTGTGTAATTGATAAAACCATTTATACCTTTTTTCTAGAAGATACCTGAGAATTTGTCTGTTCCAAAGCTCCAGTTGGTCCTCTATCTTGGCCCACCAAGATGTGTTCTGGCTTCTGCTTAAGTATCCTCAGGACCAGAGAGCTCAGTGCTTCCTGAGAAACATTATGCCTTTCTCAGGCAGCTTGGACTTTGTGACCTTTAGGTCCCAGGCTGACCGCAGACCAAGTGGAGCCCCTCCTCCGTAGGCCAGGCTTCTGGGTTGTTGGACAGAGCTGGGCTTCTCTCTTACCCCAGAACACAGCCCAGCCTCTCCCTGGCAGAACCTCCTTGGTTTCCTTGCTGCCCCTCCATGAGCACACTCTGGGTGGGCTGTGAATGTCTTGGTCTTCATTTAGATTGCTTCCATCTGTGATTCCTCAAGTACCGCGTGACCACTGTAACATCTTCGGGAAAGAAAGAAGGAAATGAAAATGTGCTAGGAAGCGAGCTGCCAGGAGATGACTTCTATTGCTAGGCACATAGATGGCACATGCCTGGCTGCACAGGGTTTTGCCCTTCTTCCTGCCTTCTGCCTGGGAGGTGGTCTGAGGCAGAGTCCTCAGTCCCCTGGCTTCCTCCTGGGCTTGGCAGCAGAGCATCTGGGGTGTAGTCTGACTAAGGCTGTGTTCAGGATGTGAATGTCTGTGATTCTTTCTGGGGAAGCTGCCCAGGGCTGGGGTGTCCTGTGGTCCCTTCTGCATGCTGGGCTCCTACACAGCTGCCTGTTCCCTTACACCAAAGCCAGCAGAGCCTCTGTCCTGGGCCATCTACTGCTGGCCCTGGGCTCCTGGCTGTCCTTGTGGTTCCCTCTCCACTCTTTGCCAACAAACCATCTTCTGGGTGTCCTAGTCAAATGTGTCCCTGTTAAAGGCAGGATGCAGGCTGAAAGATGATCAGCTTTCAAAAATCTGAAATCAACTCTTCTTTTTTTTTTTTTGTCCTCTTCAAACAAGGTCTCATTATGCAGTTCAGGCTGGTCTTGAACTCACAACGATTTTCCTGCCTCAGCCTCCCAAGTGCTGGGATTACAGGCATGTACCACCATGCCCGGCTAACCACTTTTCAGAGTGTTAGCCAGTCTGTGACAGCATTTTACTAATGGCCCAGTGGGTTTTATATACATTGAAAACAAAAGTACCATAGTTCATGTGAACCTTGAGGAAGAGAAAATTAGTCTCCTCTGCCCCTAAATTCATTATTTTCCTATTACTTTGAAAGTATTTTGATGACTCCCTGGTAGATGCAGTAAATCTGTGTACATGTTTGTGACTCCCTGAGATAAATGTACAGAAGTGAAATTTCTGGATCAATAGGAATGAATATCTGAAAACATTTTGGTGTGTGCTGCACGGTTGCCTTCCAAGACATTTTATGACAATTTATAGTGTTTCCAGGTAGGTGTAAAAAGACCTGTTTCCTCACATTCTTTCTGATCTATATATCTATATTTTTTGCAGGATTTTGCTATGGTGTTCAGGCTGGTCTTGAACTCACTACATAGCCCAGGCTGGACTCAAACTCACAGCGATCCTCCTGCCTCAGCCTCCTGAGTGCTGGGATTACAGGCATGCGTCACTACACCAATTTCTTTCTAATACTGAATATCACACAAAATAATACTTGCATTTTCAGGGTGCCAGGTGGCCTATGCCCCTTTTAATATGAAGTCCTAGAAGTGAACACAAACCCCAGACAGAAAGAAGCAGACTCAGCACCTTCTTTCAGAACATACCTTCCTTCATTGCTGTAGCCTAAGATGATAGTCACTGTGGTAGAATGAATAATGTCCCTACCTCCTGAATGTACATATCCTCATTTCTAGAATCTATGACTATGATACTTTTCATATGGTAAAAGGGACTTTGCCTATGGGATTAATTACAGACCTCAAAATGAGATTATGACAGATTATTTAGGGGTGTGACCAATGTTACCACAAAGGTCTTTATAAGGATGTAAAAGTGATGTAATGATGGGGACAGGAAGAGAGAGGTAGATGCTATGCTCCTGAGTTTGAAGATGGAGAGAGGGGCCACAAGCCAAGGCAAGCTGGCATCTGCTAAAAATCTGAAAAGCAAAAGAACAGATTTTCTTCCAGAGTATCCAGAAGGGACACAGCCCTGGTGATATCTGGTTTCCATAACTATGAGGAAAGACGAGTTTTCATTCACAAAACCAGCAATACAGCAGCCACAGGAAACCAGTGGGGCCCTTCTGTCTCCTGCTGGCCTGTGTGGACAGCATCAGCTGCTGGATCTAAGGCTGGTGTTTTTGGCTTTTTGCTGTGTCGCCATCTTGGTTCCCTGTTCCGCTGTGCAGGCCCATGGCTTTCAGGACCTCCACACAGCAAGCTTTGCCTCTGTGCTTGGGGACATCAGAGCAGTGCCACAGGCAGGATGCTGTAGGAGCAGCTACAGGGAGCCCAGCAGGGCAGATATAGGGAAAAGTCTCAACTCCTCCTGCTCCTGGAAGGCACCCTTTCTAGCAGGCCCACTCTCAATTTTATGCCTAAACTGTCTTTTTCAAATCTGAAATGTGAATTCTCTTCCCACAATTCCATTCTTCTTTTTCCATAATTTGCTACTCTTCCCACTTTAAATTCTTTTTATTCTAAAGAGAATAAAACCAAGCCAAATAAAACAGAATAATGCTAATCAAAACAAAACAGTGTAAATGATACAGGGTTTCAAAACAAGGTAATAGGAAATCAACAATGGCTACCATAATGCCTTTTGTTGTCTTCAGAGTAGCTGCCCATATCATCAGACATAGGAAAACCAAACAAAATAGAACCAATAAAAACAAAACAATGAAAGCAATACAAGACTTCAAAACAAGACCATAGTGATCCAAAGTGGCTACAATAATATCTCTTGTTATCTTTGGAATAGCTGCCCATGCCATCAGATAGAACAAAATCATACAAGACAAAACAGAATAAAACCAAACCCAACAAAACAATGAAAATGATACAGAACTTTAAAACAAGATAATAGGGAATTAACAATGGCCACCATCCTCAGAAGGAGATCCCCATAGATGCTATGCTGCACAGTGTTATCCTCTAAATAGGTGATCAGACTACTGGCTTTAGGTCTGAAAGTCAGTGAAACACTAACCACTACAAGCATTAAGTTGTATTTTATCTCAATAGCCATCATCGCAGCCCGTGTTTCTCCAGATCAACTGGTCACTCACAGCAAGGTTGGGGGATGGACTTGGCTCTTCTTGTCTCCTAGCCTGTGCGCCGGAAGGGTCTGGCATCGGGTTGTCCTCTCTGCAGCCCGTGCATCATGCCAACCTACAGGAAGTGGCTGGCTTTTACTTTTTTCACTTGGTCATCAAAATTTAAATAATATAATCCCTCATACTTTTGGAAGGATTTTCTCTTTCAAGGGGTTAAAGAGAAAGTAGAGGAATGGGGAAAAAAAATCAAGTTACATCATCTATAGGTACAGATTGTCTATAATGAATGAATGTAATCATTATGTATACCTAAAATGTACCAACTGATTTAGTTAATTAAAAAAAAATGTTTTTACACAGTGCATCACCCTAGCACAGCATTTGGCCCATTGTGGGTTAAATAATGCACATGCCCCTCTCCTGTGAGAAAGCAGGTTTCATCTTCTTGGATATCTGCACACACACACACACACACACACACACACACACACACACACACACAATGACATATACTTACATGGCTTCTCACTTGCACATTGTGTGAGGTTCTCCTGGGCAGAGTTCTATGTTGGGAGAGAATCTTCATTTGTGCTACAAAGGTGGTCTTGGTCTTTGCCTTTTGGTAAATCTTAGTACTGAAGGGGATCCAGGGAGTCTCTTGGTGACCTAGGTGGGAAATTCTCAGATGCAGACCACACAGCCCGGGGTGCAGGTCAGGTCTGGGATTAGGGGTGGAGCAAGGCTGGAGGAAAAAAGAGAGGTCTAGGGCCACAGTCTGCCACTTTCTCTTCTTGCCAGCTGCTCTGCAGCCTTCTTGAGCAGTTCCGCAACCTTCTCCCTATTCCTTGGGCTTCAGATTTGAGCTCAGGGCTCACAGCAGGTATCCAATCTGACCATGGCTCCACAGCTTGCCAGCACCTGAATTCCAGTGGTCTGAACCCAGAGTTTCCCTCCCTGTCAGCTGCCTTTGGAATCTGTTCATGGGAAGTTTCTGAGAAGCTCTTTGAGAGCAAGAAACTGGACATCACACGGATGACGGGTCCCAAGGGTTTAGGGCAGAGCTTGGCAAAGACCTGCTGCAGATGGACGGGTTGCACACCCATCACATTCAATTTTCCAAAGTTGAACAACTTTGCTAGTGATGTCCAGATTGCTGCTTTCTGAGCTTATTGTTATTGGAATCCAACAAGCAAACAATGATGCTATCAGATCTCAGCAGCTAGAAATACAGCCTCCTTGCTGAGAATTTTTCAAGGCTGCACTTTGAGCCCTCAATGAATGTATAGCAAGTAGCCCCCCCTGTTGTACATGAGACCCTAAAACCAAAGTGCATAGATTCTGGCTGAGACGTGTGCCTCCAGCACTACAGAGCTTTCTGACTCTTAGCTGCTAACCTGGGCAGAATCGTGATGTGTTCTGGGAAGAGATTTGACAGGGGAACATTCATATGCAACAAATTTCTAACCAATAGAACTTTTTCAGAAAAGAAGGGTTTGTGCTGCAGTGAAAAGAAGTGAAAATTTGGGTTTGGAAGATCTTTGTTGTGGTCTTCCTGTCTCAAGATGTGATTCACGTGGTGCTGGGAGCCCCAGGTTACTCATCTGTGAAAGAAGTATAATGACCATCTGGGGACCTTGAATGACAAGTGACATTGAAAGCATGCAGGGTCTGAGCTTTGGTGTCTACTCAAGTTTGATTTTTGCAGGGGGACACATTCCAGGTGGCACTGGGAGCATGGGTGGGTGGTCAGCCGGAAATGAGTAGAAGCTAGAGCATTGGAGCAGGGCCCTGGAGAAAATTCCAAGAATGGCTGTGGTCTAGATTTGCTCACCTTGCAGTCCCCAGGCTTCCTGAGAAGAGCACATCATGTCCCCTTGTACATTTTCCCTCTGACCCAGTCTGACACCATTTGATCCCACACAGTCATGCCTTGGGACATAAGCCCCATGTTAAACTGTGGTGACCCAGGTAGGCCTCACTGACAAGCACCTGCATTGTGCTTTTGAATCTTCCCCTCAGTGGGTTTTGGTTGCCATATTGGTTCTGACTAAATCCATGTAAATTCAAAAACTCCCCTTCCTAATGTGTGGCAGAGACTTATAGTTGATTGGAAAGAAGGCCATTAGTCACCACCCCTGACCATCCCTCAAAATCTAGGAAAACAATGGAAAAATGAACCCTAGAAGTCACTGAAGATGCCATGTCTGGGTATTGCCTGCTTTTCCTTCTTGAGGATACACTCTCTTTACGTGTAAAATTTAGCCTTATGTAGACTGTGCTGTGTTTTTTCCTCAGTAAACAGACTTGCTAGAAACTACTACCTCCCAACTCCAAGGCCTATGTGTGGACCTCCCTGGAAATCTTCTAGATGATCCAAAAGCCAGTGCTTCTACATTCCACAGAGCAGCAGCCCAGCTGAGCCTGACTTTCTGGTAACAGTCACCTTGGTCCATGCTAGTTAGAGATCCAAATCAGATCCAACTATCAGGTGCCTCAAGAAAATTCTAGATTCATGCAAAACTGAAGTTAGGAGCTAGTTATTTGCCTTTTAAGACATTATACTTCAATGTTCTTTTCAATACCCAAATCTCTTAATGATCGTGGACCAATAGAAAGATAATTCTGGCCACATATGTAATCTTTAAATTCCTAGTAGATGTGGTAAAAAAACTAGTCAGGAACAGGTAAAATTAATTTTGATAATATAATTTCATTTGACCCAATATATCAAAAATGTTAACCTTTCTTTTATTTTTTGGTACTGGGGACTGAGCTCAGGACCTCGCACTCACCAGCCAGGTGTTTAAGCCGCTGAACTAAATCCCCAGCCCAATACTCATGATGGAATCAGTATAAAATTATTGAGCAGATATTTACTTTGCTATGATATCAAGTCTTTGAAAGCCACTCTGTATTATATACCTACAGTTCATTTCAATTCAGACACAAAATTTTACCAGGTGTACTGGATCTATATTTACTTTCTCTTTCTCTGTCTTTTTTTTTTTGTACTGGGGATCGAACGCGTGACCTTGCGCTTGCCAGGCAGGTAATGTGTCACTAAGCTAAGCCCCCAGCCCTGATCTGCTTTTAATGGTCACAAGATTTATGACTGAAAAAGTAGATTGAAATACTTAGGGTTTTTTTTTTCCCAAACGCAACTAAAAGTTTCCTAATACCTGAATCTTTAGTATTTGTGACTGTTAATACTAATATGTCAGCCTCACTGGATTAAGAAACACCTAGCAGGTTAGCAGAGCACACGTCTGGCTGAGTGTGGGTAGATCACAGAGGTGTGGCCTTGGGGACTCTAGCTGGGCCTCCTCACCCACTCCTCTCTGGCACTATTGCCCTGCTTATCTCTCCAGCCCCACAAAGTGAGCAGCTTTTCTCCACGTGCTCCTCCGCCATAATGTTTCTGCCTTGAAGCCTCCATGGGCTGAGTCCTCCAAAACCACAACCCAAATTAAATCTCTTCTCCCTCAAGTTGTGGGCGCCAGGTACAGAATCTCAGCAGTGCAGAAGTTGATTAATCATTGCCTTTAAACCTAAATTTCTACAGTTTGATAAGATAAAATTTCAGATCCTTAAGGGCACTGGCTGAGTCTCAAACTCTCAAATGCTACATATGGCTCATGGCTTCTGTAAGGGACAGTGCAGCCTTAGAGAAACTCAGATTTGCAGCTGACATTCCAGTTGAGACCTACTTTCTAGGGTCTTGCCTTTGGCAGATCTTAGGGCATGATTATATAGGTTAGATTTAAGGTTCTCAGATCTGGGGATCTATTAAAACTACCAATATGTGTCCTTTTGGATAAACAGAAATTGAATTTCAAAGAGTAGGCATTGAACATGAGTAGTTTTTAAAAATCTTTCGAGATGATTATAGTCTACTATGTAGAGGATGAATTTGGGACTAGTTCACTGTAATATGATACTCCTTGGTGGCTGAACAGCCTATAGAAAAGTTAATGGATAAGGGTCTCTGGAGAGCTGTTTTCAGGTTCCTGGTATCCTCAACAAAGAACTGAGCAGGACATGTAAAAGTGGTAACAAGAACAAGATTTATTTAAAGCAAAAGAAGTGAAACTACCCTCCACAGGTGTGAGTGGGCCAATGAGAAGAGCTCACAGCCACCATAGGGGCATGCACGGGGTCTCTTGCAGTTCCGGGGCTTGGAGAGAGTCTTTAACTGGGGCTTGCTAGGAGTCTTGGGTCAATTGAGTACCTGACTTGGCCCACCCATTGGAAGGAGGTGTTTGTGACCATACATAGCATTTAGAGGCAGAGTCATGGTGTCTAAAGCCTATGGGGTGGGTGGTTAAAGATCTCAGTTCAAATGAGGCTGGACAATGGCCAGGGTCATGCTCTATTGGGTCTGTGCATGCCTAAGAATCTTGGGGAGGGGCATGTTGACCTCTATTGTTTTTGATATTTTGACATAGTCACTCTTGCTGCAGCTGGTTTCTCCACTCTTTGCCCAGTGGCTTTCTGTTGTTTACTTGTTCTTGCTTTACCTCCTACCTCAGAAATGCAGAAAGGAATGAATTGGAATAGAAGACTTCTGGACTTAAAAAACAAAAACAAAAAACACCTGTCTCAGAGCTACAAAATGTTTTAAAATTAAGATTTTTACATATTGGGTAACTCTAATCTGAAAATCTGACATCTGAATTGTCCCAAAATCTAAAAAATGTGAGTATTGACATAGTGTCACAGTAGAACATTCCATGTCAGAGAGCTGGGGATTTAGCTCAGTGGCATAAACACCTGCCTGGCAAGCACGAGTTTGTGAATTCAATACTTGGTACAAAAAAAAAAAAAAAGAAAAGAAAACTGCACATCAGAAACTTTGTTTCACACACAAAATTATTTATAATGCTATGTAAAATTACCTTTAGCTATGTGCGTACAGTATATGAAACATAAATGAATTTATTAATTGTGTTTAGTCTTGGATTCTGTCTTCATGATATCTCATTATGCATGCATATGCTAATATCCTCAAATCTGAAAGACAACCCAAAATCTAAAATACTGGTCCCAGTGTCCAACTATTTCGGGAAGGAATATTCAATCTGTGTTAATAGTCTTACCAAATATGAGAACTATATCAATACATTTTCAGTGGCTTTACTACTTCGTAGATTAACTTGATGTATTCTTATGGTTTTTCTCAGAACATGCCGTTGCCAAGTTATTTAAAAATTAGTAGAAAACCTTCAGTAATGTTTTAATGTTTTTTTCCTATACCTACTTGTGGACCATAAGATCCTAGCAAGATGCCGAATGTCAATATCAGTATAGCTCCTCCTTGCCAGCATATATTGACAATAATGGCTATTGCTAGGTTCTGATTCACCATAGTCAATCATGTCTAATTGGTTTTGGCAACACATGCAGTCTACTGCATTTAAAACATTGTGACTGAGCTAGTTTGGGTGAATTCCATGAAAAGATTTTGAGTCTGTGTCTAAATTTGCCCATTGTTTGTTTATATACCTGTCCTGGTTTTCATAGTGTGGGTATTTGTAGTTCTTTGTCAATTTACTATTATTATTTCCAAAAACCTAATAATATCCACTCCACCTATTCAATAAACAAAATTTTATGGTGCATCTTCCTGGCTCCAGGTACTATGCTGAGACTTATGGCAGTTAGGTTCTATCCTGTTTTTGACTCCAGCTGTCAGTTGCATTGTGTTAGAAAATACACTAAATTCATGCTTAGACTCAGTGAAAAAGAAAATTATGATTGATTAGTTATGTCTGCCATAGACATAGGAGGAGAGAGTGGCAAAATGCTACCTTGTGCTAGGAGCTACAGGGCAGGGTAGGGTGGGGAATGAAGATAATTAGCTCTTATTCCAACAGAGAAGACAAAATTAGAAAATCATGTGATAAGTCCTATGATATTGGTTGTAGAACATTCTATAGAAATGTAAAGGAGAAAGCAATCTCTTTCCTTCCCTTTTTCTCTTTGTGTCTCTCTCTATTCCTGAGAGAGTTGACCTTTCAGCCCCTCCTTTGGGTTTCCTGAAAGCCAGCAAGGAGCAGGTGTGGGTGCTGGGGAGAGAAGCAGGCCCTCCAGCATCTGCATGGCAACTTGGAGTATACAGATGAACATGGCCAATTGACTTCCAGAGGACAAGTGAGGCCATGAAGCCTGGAAACTCATTGACTGACCTGGAAAACTGCCATTCTTAGTGATAAGCTGTCATCCAACTCTTTTGAAAAAGGAGAGAAACCACTTGACCAGGATCTGAAGATACTTAGGATGAAAACTACTGCTGGGCAGAGCTTGGACCTGGAGCCCAGCTGGAGAAGCAGGCAGGGAACAATGTGAGAGCAGAGAGTCACAGACAAATATGACTCTTTAATAATTATTACTTATTATAATAAAAAAATCTGAAGATATTTTTTAGTAGCAATAATAATGATAAGAACTGCTTTAGAATATTTCCAATATGGCCACCTTTATCTAAGCCATTGTGTCCGTTTTATACTTGAACTCACAATAATTCTGTGGGATGGGTAATGCTATCGCCATTTAAGGGTGAGAAAACTCAACTTATACATAAGGAATTTGAGTCACTCTAGGCAGCCTAAAGATGAAGTAAATTATGTGGAATGTTTTGCAATTGACCTTTGATTTCTACCACTCCTCTCTAGCAGTATGGTTTATTTGGGGTTGTTTTCCTAGAGCTTAATAAGCTACCCTCTTTCAGCTTCTCCAGGGAAAATTTTGATTGCTGGACCTCTCAGGAAGAACTCTCAGTGCTGACTGGACTTTGGACCTCTTTGTGGAATTTATGCCTCACATGTGATTGAACACAATGAGACCTGTTTTAATTTTCACAGAGATGGTGGGCTCCCATCACTGGCCATGAAAAGAAAAAAAAAAACAAATGTTATTATCTTGCCTATGGGTTAGATTGGCACCAGAAGCAACTGTGCCCTGGGAGACATTAGTCCAGATGACTGGAGAGTCAGAATTTTTATCCTAAAACCATGTTGAACACGTTTATAGGATTTATATTTATTTAGGTCAATTAGATTTTTCCTCTTCTGCACAGTGAGCACCTTGCCTGGTGGAAGGCTAAACGGCTTCAGAACTGTGTTTGGCATGGATTCAGCTCTGGATCATTGGAGCACACAGGTGATACCATCACTATGTGGGCATATAGAAGGCTTTTCATCCTTCTATAGTTTTATTTCCAAGGATCCTGGAAAATGATGGCTGGCTGGCTGGCTCTCAGGCTGCCATCTTGAACTGGAAGCCCACACTGCCCAAGCCAGTTTGTCTTTCTTTGATTCTGGCATTATTTCTTTATACTTCCTGTTTTATGCTTTTAAGTCTTGGGAACGAGTTAATAAGTAAACACCCCTTACGTACAAACACAGGCAAACGTGATGATAGTGGTTTCTTGGTGCAAAAAAAGTGCCTGCCACATCAGAGACTTTTGCTTAGTAAGGGAGGGAGGCGGGAGGGAGGGAAAAATAGGGTGAGAAGAGCTTCATTAAGGCTGGGGACAGCAGTCAGTCATAGTCCCTGACCTTTCCCTCTTGAGGAGTCCAAGTGTGATTAACAGCTGAAGAGGGAAGACACGCAAGATGCAGCGTGAGGTGGTATAGGCCATCGCTTTGGACACGTCCTGTACTAAGCCTTTTCTGTCTCATGCTGTGTGTGGGACAGAGGTGCTGCTGACAGTGGCTCCATCTGGTTCACTGTGTCCTCTTCTGAAGAACATTTGTCAGAGGACAGTGTCTTAACCACTTGATTACATTACTTGATGGCTGTTCTCCACAAATAGGCCCGTTGAGTTCTGCCTGAGCTCCTTACTCGGGATGGGGTGGCAGTCCTGGACCCCTGGGGTCAATAAGAGAGGGGCTGCAGTTGTGACAAGGGAACATGTCATCCTGGTGTCCAGGTGCAAAAGGGGCCACAGCACCGTCCACTTTGCCATATATGTTTCTCCCCAAGGGTGGTCATTTGTAGAAGCCTCCTGGAGCTCCTGCATGGTCATCTGCTTTGATTCCAAACCTCTCAAAGCTCTTTTCAAACTAACTGCTACGAGGTGGGCTCTGGGCAGTACCTTAACAGAGAGCAGAGATGAGGCCAGCATGGTCCCGAAAAGAGAATAAAGGCACAACTCCAAAAGTGAGCTCTGAAGGTTGTCGAAGGAAGGGCAAGAGTGCAGGCAGCATTCATCACGCCAGAAGTGTCAGCAGTCCTAAGAAATGATGGTTTCTGGGCTGACTTCTAAGCTTTCTTTACCAAGAAGCAGGAGAAAACCTCCAAAAATAAAAATAATTTAATCTTAAATAGTTCACACATCAACTGACCTCTTTGTAAGAACCTATAGGCCCCAAACTATGAAAAAGCACTAACTAATTCAGGACATTTAAGTGATTTACAAATAAAAATGTTGGGAATATCTATTAAGCAGTAGTCTGTCCCTCAGTGCAGTGTATCTGTTCTCTTGCAGTCACCGAGTGAGTTTGTGTATCTGGAAAATGCATTTTTTGAGGAGAGACATAAGCTAAAGCCAGTGAGGGTTTGGGTATGGGCAGGTGTCAGTAAGTGGCTCCTCTTGAGACATTCTGGTTCCTTTCTTCATGACGCTTTCTTCTCCTCCCCTATCCCTTACCTCTTACCTCTATCCTAAAAGAAATATAAAATCAGATCCAACCATCCTGGAGGAAGAATGGAAGAGTTTGTTTATATTTGGCAGTTCATCTCTTCCTATATTTAAGAGAAAAGAGAAGGAGGCTGAAAAATGTCACCAAATGTCCAGGAAAGGGTTTCTGGATGTCAAGTAGCCATTTCCTCTCACCATGTGAATGAGTTCAGTGTAGAAGAATCAGAAACATACAGATTAAATTTCACTTAAAATCCACACATGGTTTTAAAGTGTTGGGAAAATATGCCTGGGGCCAAATCTGATTTGGGTTTAAAAAATAATTTAGACGCACTGGGGGAAGTTGGAAAGGCTGAAGGCAACTGGGTGCATTGCTTATTTTTCACAGGGACTGGGAATCTTATATCCCTCCCGGGGTGACTGAGAAGCACCCTGCTCAAAAGGAAGCATCCAGAAACTCTGACCAGAAGGATCTGGAGACACAGCGCTCTCCAAGCCGTGAGTGAAGGAAGGGTGCCTGGCTCTGGGGACATTCTGGTCACTCTGGCAGGGTCAGCTGTCAGGCAGATGTATTCTTCTCATCGTCAAGTCTGTTGCCAGTAAATAAGTGAGGAACAGAGCCAGGGCCCATTGTTGTTGTTTGGGGATCTCAGAATCCTTCTGGTGGCCTGGCCATCCTCATGGAGCCCGAGCTGGTGGCCTGGAAGTCGGCCTCCCTGCCCTCCGCCTTCTCTCTCCACCTCTCCCTTCCTCCAGCTACTCCTGACTGGCTCGCGCATCTTGCTCGAGGCCCCTGGAGTGATTCCGATCCCTGTCACCCACACTGCTACTCTCCTGTAGTTCAGATCATGATCCCCTCACAAGATGGTTGGACTCCACCTCCAACCTTGCCTGCCTTCAATTCATCTTCCACAACCCACGTATCATGAGATTTCTGGAGCTCTATCAACTCTGGGGTTGCCTCCTTGAACCCCTTAAGAATCTGGAGGGCTGCAGATCCTTCATGCCATGTGTGTGGACCTTCACAATCTGGCTTCTTGGTTTTATGTTTCTTGACTACTGTTCCCACTCGTCTTCCTACTTCCCACATCCCCACCCTTCCAATGTGCTCCCGCCACTTAGAATTCTCCCAGCAGTTTCCAGCTGAGGGAGCTTGGGGGAGCTTTACAGCCTCCTGGGCCTCATTTTCTTGTTTGTGAAGTGAGGATGTTAGCGGCACTTGCATGGGGTCCTTGAAGGTGAGATAATGTGTGCACATTGCTTTGAGTGCAGCCACACGTGGGTAATTCTACAATCCTCTCACCTTTATGCACCCAGTAATTCTGCACCTCGAGCTTCCTCCCACCTTCTCTGGCTTGCCTGGAAGTCACAGATACATCGTAAAGGCCACTGTTGCTAATTCTCACCCTGACAACCCCGCCTTTGTGGGGCCCAGTGTTCCCCACAATATGCTTTGGTAGTGTGGGGATGAGCCACAGTCCAGGTTGTGCCATGGCCATCTGTAGCCTGGCCTGTTGGTGATGGATTGTCAGCAGTGTGAGGGAGAGGACTGTGTCTCAGGCCTGCAGGCACCTGTGGCCAGGAAATATGGGCAAGACAAAGCAAGAGCAAGTGACTCACAGGGAGACCAGGCCAGCCTCTGGGTAGGTGACAGGAGAGCCTGGGAGGGTCGTATCTCTCCTCTCCTCTCCTCTCCTCTCCTCTCCACTCTTCATTTCCTTTTCCTTCCCTCTTTCTCTCCCTTTCTTCTTCTTCCCTTCTGTTGTTGAAATGGCATCTTGCTATGTTGCCACGCTGGGTTAGAACTCCTGGACTCAAGCCATCCTCTTGCCTCAGCCTCCCTAGTAGCTGGACTATAGGCACATGCTACCACAATTAACTTGTATTTCTTTTCATAAATGCACAAATTATTATTTTTTTTAAAGAACCAAAGGAAAAATAAGTTCACCACACTGGCATTTCTAATGTTAAAAATCACTTTAACGTTCAAGATGCTCCTTCTGGAACTCAGAATGACTTTGTACTTCTCGATGTCATTGCGAGTTTGCTGGGACAGCTGGGTTTGCCTTTGGCTCTTGTCTCTTGACTCCTTCTCTACCTGCTTCTTGTTCCAGCTGTGGTTCCTCCAAATCACTCCAACTTGCTGGAGCACTGGCAGACCTTACTCTGCACACAGCCTGTATTTCTCCTGGTGCCCACAGTGGCTGGACAGTAGAGCAGGGTAGTTAGGCCTCAGGAGATTGTGTTTGGACCCAGGTTATATCCCAGGGGACAGGTGGCTTCTCCTGCTCTGGCCAGCTGGGGCAGCCTCTGAAATGGCAGGAGGAGTTATCGCTCTAGTCAGTCATGGCTTATTAAAATGTCTGAGCTCACTGGGGACTGGATTTTCCAAATCTGTGCTGCTCACAGGGCCACGGAGACAGATCAGGGTCCATGGTCACTCAAGTTGGAGAGGGGAGGAGGGTGTGCAAGGAAGAGGTGCTTCTCAAGAGTTTGTACCTGCAGCCACCTGCTGGGTACAATTTCTATTTCCCATCCCATAGGGGAAAAAATTTCTTTCAATTAATTTTTGTCATTTTTGCATGTTACTTGTCATGAAAAATTGAATAATTTAAAAAAATCTTCCATCTAATACATGATGCATTCTGTTTTTTTAAATTAATTATGTAAGAAAGCATAACTTGGGCCAGGGATTTAGCTCAGTGGTGTAAACGCCTGCCTGGCAAGTGCAAGGTTGTGAGTTTGTGAGTTTGAAACCTGGTACAAAAAAAAAAAAAAAAAAGAAAGAAAGCATAACTCATCAGTAAGTATATTAAAATTATGTAGTTTACTACATTTGGTTGGGAAACACAATTTTAATGTACAGACGAACATTTAATTATGTATTAGCATAGACAATAGGCAAAATGTAGCTGTGTAATCTAATGCTTCAGAGTCCTGGATTTAAAAATCAGCTGGTTAATTGGTGGGAATCTTCAGTTATGTTTATAAGTGTTGACATCAAGAGACATAAGCCACCTGCCATTCTTTCCCCAAAGCATTCCATTGCAAGAGAGGATAGATTCATTTCCAGTAATGGAAGAAGCAGAGTGGGTAGAATTCTCATTGCTTTTTTCTTTTAGCACTGGCTTCTGAAATTTGAAGTTAGCTTGAAACATGAAGGTTTTTTTTTTTTGAATTAACACTAGTTAATGTATTGTACATTGTCATCTCAGAACTAGTTGTTCCAGTTACAAAATCTAGATACAGAAGTGATCAATCAAGCGATGACAGCACAAAGTGTTCTTTTTGATGAACTAAGAGAGATTAGTAGCATACTTATCTATGTAGTGCATATATACAGACATTTATTTATATGTTTACCAACATACATATAATCTTGAAGGATAAAAGGAAACATGAAGTTTTGGCTGGATAAATGGAATTTAGAGATTAGGCTCATAAAATCTAAGTGTGAAGTAGCAGAATCATTTTCAAGCTTCCTGCGCAGAAGGCAGCTTCTAAGATGGTTTTCCTTCAGAACGTTATTGTGGGTGGGACTTAGTGACTCGCTTCTAATGAAGAAAGACATGGGAGAGCACTCTCAGGATTTGGTTCTCAAAGACTGATCTCCGTTTTGCTGTTTCTTCCTCTGTTTCCTCACTTTCTCAGATTCATAAGGCTAGCGGCCTTGGTGAAAACACCTTCCAAGGAAGCCTCCAACCAACATCGGGTGAGGAACTGAGGTCCTAAATCCATCATCCAGTTAGTAATGGAGGTCCTGAGTCCAACATTAGGGGAGGAGCTGAGCCCTGCCAACAATTATGGGGTAGGCTTAGGGCCTTCGAGAGACCATGCTGCTGGCTGACATCTTGATTGCAGCCCATGAGTTACCTGGAGCCAGAATTTAAGTTGTACCCAAATGCTTGACCCACAAAAATAATGTGAAATACATTATTTTAATCCCCAGTGGTTTGGAGTAATTGTAGGCTGCAATAATTAATTCACCTTGCTGCATCACTGATCTTTATGCTCCTTGGCTTTAACCAGTGCTGTGTACATTAGGAGACACATGGGTATCGATGGCACAATATTAGAAATACAACCGTTTCATTGGAAGCCACCTGCCAGCTAGTGTATACAACTGGGCAGCAAGTCACCCATTGGCCAGAACCACAAACATGCTCATCTGTTCTCCCAATCACATTAAACACACAAGGAAGCCCTTGAAAGATATGTTTGTTTGGCTGATTTAAAAAGATGCCATTGTCAGATGTGGTGGCACATGTCTGTGATACCAGTACTCAGGAGGGAGGAAGATTGCTGTGAGTTGGCCAGCCTAGGCTATATAGTGAGTTTAAGCTCAGTCCTAAATTACATAGCGAGACTTTGTGTCAGAAAACCAAAATAAACAATAAAAAAATTAAAAAAATAAAAAAGATACTATTGCCACCTTTCCTGATGTGCACATGAGTGATGCAGGAGATGAAAGAGCACCTAGCTGGTAGGTAAAGAAAGTGTGGAGCTTCTTGGGGGATGTATTTCAGGGCCAGGACTAGAGACAGCAAATATCCCTCTGCTCATATTTGATTGGCCAGCATTCAGTCACATGACCAGAGCACATTGCAAAGGATGCTGAGAAATATAGTCTAGCTTTGCACTGAGAGAGCGGAAGAGGTAGATTTTGGCAACACAGCATTGTCTGCTAAAGTGATGACCTCTTAATTCCATTGCATGAAGTTTAATTGTGCATTTAACAATATAGAGGCATTACACTAAGCATTAAAGATACAAATGAGGAGAAAAAGTGTGGCCCCCATCTTCAGAAACATCACAATCTAGTTACAAGAGCCTGTTTGATAAAAGATAACTTGGAAGTGAAATCCAAGATCAGTTTCTACTGTCCCCATTTGAAAAATAGCTGCTACACACTGTTCTGTTCATGGGCAGAATAGCACAGGCTAATCCTGGGGAGATTTTATCCCCAAAACCAGGGGCCACAAAACTGTTTGACAAAAGACTGTCAGAGATTATGGAGTGAGCACAGCCTCTCTGTCCCCTGGTAGAAAGTTTGACTTCTAGGTGGCATGGGTGGGAATCAGCTGAGGCAGTGTTCCAAAACTAGCAACCTCTACTTACAGGAATAATGTTGTCCAGGGTTGTTTTCAACATTTCTGCCAAGAATTGGGGGAAACAGAGTGTAAATTAAAACAAGCTAAGGAAAAATGCCTTGAGACAATAATCAAAAGTCAAAATAGATGAAAGCCAAAAGACCTAAGAGTGTTCTTCTTCTGAACATGTGAATAGCACAAGAATGTTCAGCAAAGCACTGTTGGTTGTAGAAAAACCTGGAAACATCACAAATGGATAAATTATTATCTAATTAGATGTTAGACTATTATACAGTCATGAATGTAAATATTAACATGAGTGAATCTCAGAAATATAATATTTACTGCAAAGTGCAAGCCCTACCGGAATATACAGGAATGCCTAAGGATGAGTGAATTTATACAGAGTTCGATTTACATAGATACTAAACAACATTGTGTTTTGGGATATGTGGGTGATTTGTGTGTCAGTATGTGGGTAGTAGATTCACAGCAGCACTGCTATGGGCTCTGGAGGGGAGAGGGTGATGGGGAGAGGTGGGTCATGGCTCTATTCCTCCATCTCTGTCTGTTCCTGACCCTTTACCTTCAGGAAAATGAACTGCTTTGGCCTTCTTGTCTCTCATGTCAATGCTGGTGTTGTAGTACAGGTCCATCTGATGTTAAAAGAAGGAGATGCTGAATGTGTGCGAGGCCTGAGAATGGCAAAGAGATCAGGTCAGGTTCCCTGGCCCTCCATATATGACAAAAAATTGTATCTATGGGCCAGGAAACCTGTATAGAGCAATTTTTATACCACTCTCCAGTGTAAAGCTGTTCCTTATGTTCATCTCATTTCATCCTCATGGTCCTGAAAGTTCACATGGTTGTGCCCATTTTACAGATAAGAAATGTGATATTTAGGGAGGTTAAAGGTTTAACCAAGGTCACTGTGTTGGGCACTTTGGTTTCAACCTCTAAATACAAAAAAGTGACAAAAAATATGGTGAATGTTTACATTAAAAATTATTACAGTAAAAGACACATTGCCATTAATCTTCCACGAAATACTCCCCTCACTTAAAAAATACTTATCCCATCTTTCTGAAGCAGGTCTGGGCATCCTCTTTGATGATTGTCTTTTCACGGTTGTGTTTCAGTGTCCTGAATTGGTTAAAGATGTTTATGGAAATTTCTGTTAAATAAAGACACTACAGTGTGTCCTCATCCACCTTATTCACCAAATCTGGAACCATGTCACTTCTGGTTCTTTCCCAAAGTCAAAATGACCATGAAAGGTAAATGTTTTGAGTTGATTCAGGACATGAAGGCAGCAATGTTAGTGCAACTAATTATATCCAGGAAAGGGAACCCCAGGACTGCTTCAGAAAGTGGCAAGAGTGTTGAGATAAACATGTTTGAAGCAAGAAGAGTATTTTGAAGGTGATTAGTGTCAATGCATCTTTTACTACTTTTTAAAATATTTAAACATTTACTATATCTTTTTAAAATTTTAAAAACAATAAAATTCAACAAAACCAAACAGAACAAAGCCAATCAAAACAAAGCAATGAAATGGGTTACAGACCTTCAAAGCGGGGTAATAGGAAAACACAATGGCTACCATAGTGTACCTTGCTATCTTCACATTAGGTGTCCATTCCATCAGGTATAGCAAAAATCAAACCAAAACAAAACAGAATAAAACCAATCAAAACAGAACATTGAATAAAACAAAACAATCAATCAGAACAAAACAAAATAGTGAGAACAATATTGGACTTCAAAGACAGATAGAAGGAAATCCCCCATATTTGCTATATTGCATCCTCCCAATAGATGCCCAGACCGCCAGCCCCAGGCCTGCAAAATCAACCAAACAACACAAGCATTTAGTTGCTTTTTGTACCTCAGTTGCTATTAACTCAGCCTGTCCTCCAAACCAGCAGGTTTCTTGGGCAGTGGGATGGGAAGGGAAGGGTATTGGGGTTGATTCTCAGACCTCAAGCTGGTAGATTCACTGGAGGTGCTGACTGACTTTTCTCTTTCTGGACCCTGCATGGCTTGCACGGCTTACCAGAAGGACTGGCTAGTTGGCTTCTTGTTCGGCTCCTCTCGGTCCAGCATGGCCAATTCTCCGGAGGTGCTGACTCTTCTCTTACCACTTACCATATCTTTCAATCACATCTCAAACATGGATGCAGAGGTCCAGGAAATGTACCCCCAGGAATCTACTTGGATATGACTTTGTCTAAAGCACTGTCCCTATAAAAACCCCATTTCAGCCTGGCAACTTCTTCCCCACTTTAATTTAATGTTTTGCTCCGGGGTGCCTCGGGAGGGGGACAGATAGAGTGTGTGCGGAGTTCTCCCTGCACTGGCTGTGGAGGCCCATGCCACTGAGCAGCTGGCTTGGTGCTTGCTTTCAGGTGTGGTTGGATCTGCACATGTGGCACATGTTAGTCCATGCTCTTACACAGTTCTAATGAAATTTGGGTTCACTACAATTTTAATAAACCACCCAAGTAAGCCAGATTCCTGACATTTTGTTGGCAGTAAGGGTCTGGAAGATATAGAAAAATTCCTATCATCATGATGGATTAGGTTATTTTCATCTTGTACAAAGTTACTCACAATTGAAAGGTTGGACAAGATAGCTCTTGATTAAATGAAAATTGTGCCTGACGAGTATATCAATTATGCAGCAGAGCAGCAAAAAAATTTGAATGTGCTTTTATTAGCTCAGCCCCCTTAATAGTTTAACACAGAGCCCACCATTCCTTACCGCGCAAATGTATCAATAGTGGCTTTGTGGAGGCTCTTAGTTGGCAGAGTACCCAGGGCTCAAGATTGAGTTTTGGAGATGAGTGTTCCCAGCTTTGGTTATTGCCATTTTCATCCTTTAGTGGTATCCCTTTGTTTTGTGCTTATTCAGCCCTAGGAGACTTTCCCAGCCACGTCCACACGTTTCTGTACCTGATGGGGTCTTTGCTTGGCCTGTCAGACTGCGAATTGCCCTCCCCTTCCTCATCCATCTACCCCACATTCCTAGACTGGAGCTCTTGACTCAAATATTTGGAATAAATGCTTAATACCTGCAGAATTGGCAGCAACTTTTTAGATGAAGCTTTGAGACTCCAAGAACATTTAGGCCTGGAGGGAGTTGCTTTGATAAGAACTTAGTCTCCTGTCTGGAAGACAAGCTGGTAGCAGTGCCCTGGGCTTAGGACATAGGGTTAATTGGGGCTCCTGCTCACTGCTCTTGGCAACTAGTGAGACAACAGAGGGACCCAGTGAGGATGGAGGGGTGGGGGGAAGACCGAGCAGAGGAGATTGGGGGGATGATGTCATCAGGGGAATGAATATATTACAGGCTGGGCATTTGTAATGCAAAAATTTGAAATCAGAAATGCTCCAAAATCTGAACTTTTTCGAGGTTCAAGATGGTGCCACAAGTGAGAAATTCTACACCATGAAATCTTGTTCTGTACACAACATCATTTAAAATAGCATTTAAAGTTAACTTCAGGCTCTATGTTTAAGGCATATATGAAACAAAAATGAATTTTGAGTTTAGATCTTGGTCACATCCCCAGGATATCTCATTATATACAGGTAAATGTTCAAAAAAAAAAATCCCAAATCAGAAGTATATCTGATTCCATGCACTGTGGGTGAGGGATACTCAGGCTCACTGAATGACCTTCAAAACCAACTCTGTGGGTCTTGACATAGCGTTGTTTTTTCAGGTATTTAGAATTTCATAGTTTCCATTCTTTTACTGTTGAATTTTGGACGAAAAATGGGCCTATTCTCAGCCTCCAAATTTATAGAAAAATCTCAAGTTTCAAAACTTTTTATGCATTTTTACTCTCAGTTCTGGACTCAAAGAGATTATATTCCTACAATCGGGTGCTGCTCTGTGCCACTGTCCAGAAAGGGGACAGCAGCAGCATGGATCTCAGCTGCGGTGGATATGTTTGTGCGATGGCTCTTTCCTCTCACTGCAGTTTGCACTTGGACAATCTTGGGAGCCTGGACTGTCAGTCATCATTTGAGTCATTCTGTCAGATCTTCTGAGGTCCATTGCAATGTTTGTCCCGAGTTTCTGTTGCCTGCTTGCCTAACTGGGTTCAGTGTTGCTGTCTGAGTGGCTGCTGTGTTTCTCATCTTTAATTATCAACTGTGTGCCTCCCACAGCTCTCATTTCTGAGTCCTCCCTTCCCATCTCCTTACTGTTCCCATCTTTAAACATGTGTTCTGCAGAAAGCCGTGAACAGAGGAGGAGTTGGGTTTGTGAAAACAAGAAACAAAAGTCTTGTTTCTAGTCAGTGTGGATTTTTCTTTTCTGTTACTTTTTCTTTTTTGTACTGGGGATTGAACCCAGGGCCTCCATCCTGAGCTACATCTTCTGTTCTTTTTGTTACTTTTGAGACAAGTTCTGGCTAAGTTGTACAGGCTGAATTTAAACTTGCAGTTCTCCTGGCTCAGTTTCCCAGAGTGCTGAGATTATAGGTATGCACCACCATACCCGCCAGACTATGTTCCTCATTGTGGAAATACACAGAGCAGAAGGAGAGCAAAAGGAGATGAGAAGGAAGCAAATCCAAAAGACTAGGTAAGAAGAAATGGAGCTGCAGAGAAGAGTGAGAATCCAAAATTCCTGGTGATGGGAAGGAAAGGTGAGTCCAGGCTAGACATGGAGGGTGAGATAAACCTCATGAAGCAGGGATGGGACGAGAGGACTGCCTGCCATCTACTGTGCCTCCTCTTGTCACTACAGAGTAGGGGTTACCTGGTTCTGTTGCCCAGGACTATGGACCTAACTGTGGTCATCAGGAAAAAGGACAAATGATGGCACTTAAGTGGGGGGTTCTTAGCCTTGGCTAAGAATAACTTAAGGGATTAAAAAACAAAACAAAATGAAACAAAAATCTACCATTCTACCCTTGACCAGTCCTTCTTCAGTTTGTGCATGAGAGTTATCCAAGAATCTTGCTGAAATACAAGATCAATCAATAGCAGTTGGATGAGTTAGGTGCCAGGTGAACCTAAGATTCTGTCCTATGCTATTAGTGCTAGATTGAGGAGCAAGGATCCAGAACAATTCAATCATAATCTCTTGAAACTGGATCTGAGTCATACATGTTGCAAAAATTTCCCTAGGGTTTTGGGGTTCAGAACACTAACTTTTAGCACAATAAAGGATGGAGATACAGGAACTTAAAGGAACCACCATAATGAAAGCTCATCCACTGAAGGGTGTGATGGGTGGTCTAAGACGGATCAGACTTTTACGGAATCAGCAGAAAGATCGCCACTTTTTCTTGGAAGCATCAGGGAGTAGTCCCTTGTGGCAGGTGACATTGGCCTCTATCTAGAGATGCCATTCTGATCACCCCATAACTTCAGAATACTCCTACTTGATCCAAATCCAGGACTTCTGCGTTTGGAAGGTCCTCTGAGGAGTTAGATAGAGTCACCAAGCTCTCCTCACTGTAGGTTCTTCTAACTATTCTAGATCTCTTTTGGAGGTAATCCTAGGGGTTGTATTTTGAACTTTAAAGACTTATCTTGAACCCTCAAAATGGTCCAGACAGGTCTCGGTCAAATGTGTGGGGGTAGTTTCTAGCTAATGGAAGAAGAAATTGCAATTAGAACTTTTAACCTAGAACTCCAGAAATTCAAACTAAACAAATTTGATGGCAAGAATTTGGGAGGAGGAGAAATTAAGTACATGTGGTTGGGTGAGGGTTAGTTTTTGGTCCACAGATGTCCACCAAACTTCTTTTGAGCAGCATCCATATCTGATTTCCCAGTGTCCTAGTATTTGAGTCAGAAGCCTATCATTTTTATTCTTCAAGAAGTGTAAAAAATTGACCTGAATAGTATTCCCTTCCTTGACTGTCCAGGCCTAACAGAGCTTCTCTGGAAGCCAGAATTCAGTTATACCCTTTCATCGGTTTCCTTGGACACCATAACTCATGCTCATTTTTGATTGCCCTGTCATTCCATGACTTTGGATTATAGGCCATGATTCTAGGAATTTCTATTGTATTTTATTACTAAGAGCCAGGAGTATTCATCTCAATGAAACTCTAAGAGATTTGCAAGTGGAGCCCTTGTGTCTGGGGTGAAATATGACTCTGTTGACTATCCCCTGTGTTATGGTTTGTGTTTAAATGTCCCCCCAAAGCCTCATGTGGTCATGGAGGGTGGAATGTAGCTGAGTCTAGTGTTTGTGAGTGGCGACTGTTGGTCACCCCAAGTGACAGATGAAACACATGCTTTCTCCCTCCTCGGCAGGTAGCTGAGACCTCTCTGGATTCTGGCTCAGCTGGAAATGGATGCAGAGTAAAATCTTACCACTTGGGCTGTACAGGGAAGGCTACTGTGAGGTACTTCAAGGAAATCAGTCTTAGAATTTATCATGTTACAGGAAATGAAATAAATGTATATTTGAATTAAGTGGAATTGAATCACTTTACACACACACTGCAGTTGAAACCTGCTTAACAAGTGTTATCTAATAAAGAAATCCTTGGTGAGAATCAGTTAAGAATGACTATAATTAATAATTGTTGATCACAGTAGATTTAAATCCTCTAGTATTCCTAAAGTGCTTGAGGTGCTTAAAAAGTGTTTGTCTTCTTAAGAGGCTTTAAAAATATTTCCTTATAATCTTGTTGACATAGTTAATTAACAGAACAATAGATGCAAAGATTCTTCCCAAGTTGCACTGAGGTAAACCTCAGTCACAACACAATTATTTCCCAAATTCCACCCTTTGAAAGGTGGGTGAACTGGTGAGGTGCACCATAGAGCCGAAAAAACATTCACTCCACACATCTCCTCACCCTCCAACCCTGCCCCACTGATGGTTTTTGTTAAAAAATGTTTTGGGTTCCTTCATCTCTCCCAAAGAACTGTTTTTACTTATAATATTTCTGACATGGCCTCCCAATCCCAAATGAGCTGTTAAATGGGGAGCTGTATCTTTCTGTTTCCCACAAGGGTTGTCAGTATGAAGGTTTGTTCTGTAGCCTGGGGCTTCAAAATATAAACAAACCTCACAGGCTGAACTTGCTAATTAACTGGAGTGAACCAGCTGTAGAGGAGGGACCATCTGAGCTTCTTTACACATCCAGGTGTGTGTTAAAGAGAGGTACAATTTTGTTGGTGACAATTGTTGTAATATACAGAAGGAAAGAAGGAAGAATTGAGAAAGGGGACTTCAGGAAGGCTGTGAGGTAACCCAGAAGTATGGCTCTGTGGAATCTTCTAGAAATATCCATGGTAAGGGCTGCGACCTGCCTGTTCCTCTCCATGCAGAATTTTATGCCTGTGCCTTTCCTGGATGTGAGTCAGGTGTGCTGGGATGGGTAGGGCTACAAGATATTTGGGGCCTTTTCCAACCCCTTGGGGAGACACTGAGCCTTGCCACAGCCGAGTTCTCTCTGCCCACTGAGCAGTGGGGAGGAAGGAGGCCTTATTACAGCTGGGGCCAACACGGATGCTAAAGATGTGACTGTATCGCTTGTAAAAACGCTAAAGAGAAACAAAAGGAGAAGACAAAAGACAGTTGTAAGATTAAAGGATTTCAAATTACTTTGACTTTTCTTCACCACCCAATGCACCAATTCCAGGGAAGTGCTGAGAGTGGGCTCCTGAGCGGTGATTCATGCGTGTGGTCTCAGAACCTGCAGCACCAAATCTTCTGGGAAATTCAGTGTGTCTTCCGGTCCCTCCCCAGACCTAGAATATCACACACTGGAACTGAGACTTGACCAACATGCCCTTTGGGAGATTCTGTTGCAGCAGGACTTTGAGAACTACTGATTTTAAAACATATTAAGGCCTGGGTTTAAATATTCTGTCATATACTAGTAGCAGGGTCTATGATTGATTGATTTAGCCATACTGGAGATTGAACACAGGACTTTGCACTTGCTAATCAAGCACTCTGCCACTGAGCTATATCTCTAAGTCTTTTTTATTTTATTTTGAGACAGGGTCTTGCTAACTTGCCCTGGTTGATCTTGAACTTGTGATCTTTCTGCCTTTGCCTCCTAAGTAGCTGAGATTATAGGCATTCACCACTTTGCCTGCCAGGATTTTAGATTTTGAGACTCAGTGTCCACATCTATGAGGCAGACACAATATATATCATTCATTCATGCAACAGATATATGTATTTGGCTCTGGGAACATAATACAAGTGAAATAAAGGATCAAACTTCAGAGAGTTTAGAGCTTGGTAGTGGAGACAGACACTGAACAAATCATCACAAAATAAAAATATAATCTTCAGTTGTAGTCTGTGTTCTGGGGGCAGGAATCAGACTCTGAGAGGGAGGGAAGGGGAAGTAAAAAGAATTAAGATGTGCTGTGTACATGTACCAACTTCACACATGTAGTGCCAACATGTACTAATAACATTTTTTTAAATTAGAAAAACTTTTTAAGAAGAATTTTAAAAAAGAACAGCTGGCCTTGCTTGGAGCTTAGAAAAATCTCCCTAAGACCTCTGAGCTGGAGCTGTCAGTGGAAGGGTGAGAAGGTGTTGGGTGAGAAGGGTGAGTGGTAGGTGGTTGGTGGTGGGTGGCCTAGTGAGACAGGTGGCAAGAAGACAAGGTGTGAAGGTCCCTCTGCCTAGGCCAGGGTGGGGAGGACACCACGGGGTTGGGCAAACCGTGATTTCCAAGTCTGACTGCTCACTTGGGCTCCTGGGAGTCTCAAAGAAATACTGATGTTGGGTCACACCCAATTATGAGATTATGAATCAGTTTAATTGTAAAAGACCCCAGGTGATCCTGACCTGAGACAAGTTGGAAAACCACTGAGCAGGATGAAGGCCAGAAGTCCAGAAGCCCGGAATGGGGTGGCACAGAGCAGGGAGGTGAGGCCACCCCATGAGCTGCATGGTTGGGATGGGTCTGGGTCTCTTACCTAAGGACAGCAGATGAGCTCCCAGGGTTGTCAGCAGGGAGATGAACTGAGAGGATCTGTGCCTTGGGAAGATCCCTCTGGTGGCCGGGTAGAAAGGGAATCAGGTATGATAGGTTGTGGTCACTTGGAAGAGGAGGGAAAAACACACGTAGATCATTGGCTCTGTACAGAGGACAGGGGACATGGGAGTTGGTGATGGTCCTTGATTTCTGAGCTGTTGATGTGCAGGGGTTGGAAGAGGAGCAGGTTTGTGGGGAATCATGGGTTTGTCCTTGATGTATGGAGTTCGCTGCAAATGACAGAACTGAAAAGGAACAGAGCTGCATTCAGTAAGGGGAGAAGGAAGGTAGTGCAGCTGGTGTAGGACTCCTATATGGCTTTCGCTCTGCCCCTTTCTACTTACATTTGTGGCTTCGTTGTCCCTGGTGGTCGTTGCATCTCAGTCTCATGGCAGAAAGGGGAACAGAAAGAGGAGAGTGAGGCTGTGTGGAGGAAGAAGGAGACTGAATTGGGAAAGGACAAGCCCTCTGCCGGATCCACAGCTATGTGCCTCAGACAAAAGCAAGGTCCTGTTTGTAAGGCATAAATGGAGAGGACACTGAGTGGTGCTTTTATCCAGCCAGGAAGAGCTGCTGGGTAGGCAGCTGAGCATCTGTGTTGGGGTGGGTCTGGCATAATGTGGGGAAGGAGCACTTTGTGGTCATGATTGTAAGAATAGTGTAGGCAACCTTACCAGTAAAAAAGGAGAATTTGTTTGTTGGTGGCTCCTGCTGGTACCCCAGGGAAGCATGTTCAGGTTAAACACATCAGCAGTCTTGGTGCTGAGCTCCTTTTTATGACTCTTGAACACACTGACATCAGGGCTGGGGATTTAGCTCAGTGGCATAAGCGCCTGCCTGGCAAGTGCAAGGTCATGAGTTCAATCCCTGGTACCGCAAAAAAACCAAAAAAAAAAACACACTGACATCTAATTAGTAGACAGTGTGACTTGAATCTGATGGTAGAGACAATCATGAGAATAAACAGCTCCAGTGTCTACTGTGCTAGGCGCTGCGTTACATGCTCAAGGCACTGTGTGAGGCTGTGTGCACAAACACTCACTCAGAAGTATATGTAGTAGACTGCAAAAATGGCCCTGAATTCCTCCCCTACAGGGTTGGCACCTGTTTATGGTATGATTTTTTAGATCTTCTTGTCAAGAAGATGAGTCTGTTTTGCCACCTCTAGTGAGTCTGTTATCGATAATGTGATATTGTATTAGCAATAAGAAGGATAGGGCTATGAGGCACATATGAAGCTTGCCCTCTTGTTGGGCTTGGGAATCCTGGGGACACACACAGACTGGCCTGCTGGACACAGAGTTCACTTCTGTTTCTTCAGCTGATGTCAAGCCAACATCAGACACATAAGTGAGGCCCTCTTGGGCCATCATCCATCGCTAGCTGAGCCCACCCACTCCAGAAATACCACTCAGTTTACACAGAGTTATGAGGAGCAATTAGTGTTGTTTGGTTACAAAGCTGTAGAATGGCATGTTACATAGCAAAAGTTAAGTGCTACACAAATGTCTCCTGAACTTTTTTGTTTATAATTTTTATTGGGAGATAGTACTAGCTAGAAGCTAGGGTTATAGAGTCTTGACTTTCTGGTTTCAAAGTCTGCCTTACACACTTTCTAGCTGTGAGACTTCTCTGTTCCACCTAAGTCATGACCTCAGAAGGAAAAGAGGGATAGAAAACTCTCGGCATGGTAGCTGGCCCCTGTCAAACACTCAACAGTGTTCTGCGTGGTGTGGGTATGATATTTGTGAGTGACACTGGTTTTCCTTGCTTAGGAAATACTCATGACTATATAGTTTTTGGTGGATCAGGGTTGATTGTAAGGCAAATTCTGTTGTGCTTTCTCAAAATTGACATCTTGGGGAAATGTGTTTAATCATGGAAATAAATAAAAGCAGGTTGTAAGGGAGTATCTTGGTTACTTTTCTCTGGTTGCTGGGACAAAATACCTGACACCCAAAATGAAGGAAGGAAAGGTTTACTTAGCTCACAGTTTGTGGAAGTTTCAGTCCATACTCAACTGGCTCCAAAGCAGCATGGTGTAGTAGAGGGACAACAGTTTGTGGCAATGGCAGATACCAAAAGCAACAGGAGCAAAACAGGGAGAAGCACAGAGAGAAGACGCTCTGTCTCTTATACTGTAGGTAGGCCACACCAGCTAGGGTGTAGCACTCACACCCATAATCCCAGCATTGGACTATGAGCCATTTGCAAACTCTAGAAGCCTATCTCCATGACTGCATGAGACTTTGGGGGGACATCCAGACTCAAACCATAAGGGGGTGAGGTTCAAAAGAGAAAGGAAGACCTGATGAGTAGGATCCATAGAATTCTTTCTTTCCAGTTGTCTGGAAGTCAAAGACAGAGCAACATAAGTAAGGAAGTGAGACTCACCAGGTGGGCTGGCTGCAGGTGCTTGGAATTCCAGAGTTGATTTCCAGCTGTCCCTTCTCTCAGCCTAGCCCACCATGTCACCTCCACTTCCTCCTTTGCTGGGTCATAACCCCTCTACCAGGGCTCAGGGATAGCAAATTGCAACGCGTTCCTCTTAAAACACTGACACCTGCAACTTCATCAGATGGCGAAGCATTATACTAGAGCCTGAATGCAACGCTGGGTCCTAGCATGTGGTTTATCAATCAAATGCTGCCATTTTGAACTTTTCCCTACCAATGTGACTCTAAGAAGAGGTTTATAGCAGGCCAAGGCCATTTGCTTGTCCATTGTTCTGTCCCATTTGGCTGGATGTGGCTTGCTCAGTGCGGTACCCTTAGACCTTTTACAATCGCAAATGACATCTTCACTGCAGTGGGGAAGTGGCTACTCAGCAAGGCCCTGAAACTCTTGGAGTCATGAATTGCTGGCCTGCCTCCTAACTACCTGGAATCTGTCAGCTTAGTGAGAAATGTGACTACCTATCAACACCTGTTAGCTGTGTCTCTCTGTCCCCAATTTCTCTGACTGTGCCTGGACAATTTCTTGCTGCCTACATTCTCTACAGAGCCTCCCACTCTTAAAGGCATGTGCTCCAGTGGGGGAAGGCAGTATCGTTTTGTTTCAGATCTGACCCACCGATGGGGGACATCTGGGCTTTGAACTACCAGTGATCCCTGGAGTCCTCTTGGGTTGCCACAAGTTCTGATGGAGGATTGTCTGCAGGTTTTTAATCACCAGACTCTGCCGTCATCAGGAAGGGCATTAAATTAGGTTGGCTGATTGCCAAGGAGATCTTGGTCCTTTCAGACGAGAGAGGAGGGGACCATTCTCTCTTCAAGTTGTCAATCTTGTTCTTTTCTTGGAGCACAGAACCATCTTTAAAAACTAGAACCAAACCCAAACAGATGAAAACAACGGACTCATAAGGGGAGCTGACAAATGATGCTCAGAGGAAAGGAGGGAGGGGAGACCAGACTTGTAAATAGTGCTCTTGTGTATTTGGGGCTTTGGGCCTTTAGAATTTCACAAAAGAAGAGTTTACTGTCTAAGCAGCAATCTTGAAATGGGCCTTGAGAATTAGGAATTTCTCTGGGTGTGTGCTGAGTCTCTGGTGTCCTCAGACTTAGCAGTCCTGGGGCCCTGAAGAATTTCAAGCTGATGTGTCAGACACATTTTTGGGGCAGGAGCTGAAGTAGAGCATGCTAGGAAGTTCCCTAGAACCTCTGTCCTGGAAAGTGGGAACTGTTACTTAGGCTTGCTGCTCTGGGTCATTCTGTGAAACCCAAGGCCAGCATGTGTGATTGTCTTCCAAGGTTGCCAGTCCCCACCTACTGCTGTGGTCAGCCTGCCTGTGGGTTTAGGTATCCTGTTTTCAATCCACCTTCCTCCATTGCTTGGTAGGACCCCTGACAAGTAGGCTGTGTTTTGTTAGTCCCTTACTTGAGGATTGGATCCTGTTTCCCCTCTCCTCCACAGCACTATGGCTTGGCTTCTCCTCCAACTTTGATGAAACTTTCAGATCGAAAGCAAAGTGTTTCTTGACTGCAGGGCCCAAAGGCAGACTGGGTTGAAGCCCTTATGTTAGTTGTTCTCTACTGTGACTGTACAGAAGAGTCAGTGGGGAAAATTATAAAAAAAAATATAAGGGCCTGGTCTCACTTAGAGCATTTAAAATTTCCTGGAGTTAGAATCTGGGCTTCAGTACCTTTTTTTTTTTCCTAGTACTTGTTGAAAGCTCCCCTACTGATAAAACATGCTGCCATGTTTGAGAACCATTACCTTAAATGAATGGCAAACTAGCCTGTTTACTTGAGGGGCTTTTGGATCAAATAAAAATATTTATAGGCAGGCTTTAAAAAATCTAAAATAAATGTAAAGGAGCCCCGTGGGGTTATTCACTCAGACATCATTGCCTAGCATGTGAGGAGCCACACTCTAAGGATGCAAAGATGAGCAAACAGTTGTAGGTTCAGCACCAAGGGCTTTCTGTGTAGTGGTGAAAAACTAGCAAAACTACACAGATCTAGAATTTAAAGCTGATAGTTGTCAAAGATGAAGGAAGGAAAGTGCTAGGAGAGTATTTACTCTTCAGGGCTTGGGTAAGTAGAGCATGGGCCAGGGAAAGATTCCTTGGGAAAGACATGTTCACAGAAGCCAGAGATGAATGGATGGGACTTTCCTGGTGGAGGAGGGAAGACCATGGCCCAGGCAGAGATCAGGGGAACCTGTCATCTTTGAAGATTTGACAGAGGGCCTCTTACATCCAAGGGGGGAATGGCAGCAAACAGGGACCAAGAAGAAGCCAGGTGTGGGGAGTGGTTGAAGCTGGAGACTGATCACACATGCAGAGCTGGAGCAAGGCCATCCTTGAGCACACAGAGAGCATAAAATGAGCCACATAAGCAAGTTGTCCTAGCTCGGAGAACACAAGGTACTCAGGCAAGCCAGGCAAACAAGTTGCTAGGTGGAGGGGTTGAAATTGACATCAGCCTACTGAGTGCATAAATAAACACACTGTAGAGGTTGAGCAGTTTCTTTTCCTCCCAACTGGAGAGAAGTCTCCACCTGACCTCAGCTTGCTATATATTGTCTCTTATCTTTATTCTCCATCCTCTCACCATTCTTTCCCCTGGGACTTTGAGAGCTGCACTGGATGTGGTAGCCAGAGGCCAAGTTATGTTGTCCTGAGCGTTCTTGACACCATCCTGAGCTGCTGAAAGACCCTGCATATGTGTTGGCCAGAGGGAGACTAGAGGTGTGGGGCAGGAGCAAAAGTGAGCTCTGCTTGGAGGCAGCTGGAATAGTCCAGGCAACAGGATGTTGTCTTAGGTCAGGGTAGGGAGTTTGAAAGTTTTGTTTGGGTAGGATGGTGTGAGGAGCCACTTGAACTGCTTCAAAGCTCAGGGGCATCTAAGAATACCTGAGGACATGACCCTGCTTTTCTAACACAGGTGCCCAGTGGGATATAGTTACATATCCATGACTTAGCATAGGTAAACAGGTACATGCTGGACATGGCACTATGTAAGAATGTAAATATGACGTGAGCCAGTGGCAGTTTGGGCAGGAGGAGAATGAAGAAGCCAATCCCCTGCTGTGAGCCAGCCAGCGTACAGGCTGGGAGACAAGAAAAGCCAACTGCTCCCCACCTCCCACTGCACCTGTAAGCAACCAGCTGATTCAGAGGAACATAGGCTGAGACGATAGCACCTGAAGTTTAAAAAACAACTTAATGCCTGTATTGTTTGATTGACTTTCCAGGCCTAAAGCTGGTAGTCTGAGCTTCTATTTAGAGGATAGCAATATGCACTATAGCAACTCTGAGGGATTTCTTTCTGTCTTGTTTTTGAAATCTAATATTGTTCTCACTGTTTTGCTTAGTTCTGTTTTATTTCCTTTAAACTAAAAGAGAACATAAATATGAGATCACAACATGTATAAGAATTATACAATAAAGATGCAGGTGGCTCTTGTGCTCTGCTCTGCTTCATGTGCCTGTTATTGTTGGTGATGTCTTGCACATGTATGTTCTTTAACCCTGGGAGGTAACCAGTGACATTCTCCTTTGGACCCCTGAGGGGGCCAAGACATGTACTCAGAATTTTGAACAAAGCCTGGGTATGAAATGTGGTGTCAGTAATAACTTCCTGGGTGCTGTGTCATGGGGTGACTGCTGATTTATGACTTCCTGAGTGCTGAGTCATGAGTTCTGGGTACTGAATCATAGCCTGAATGCTGACTTCTTGGGTGCTGAGTCATGAACTGAGCACTGAATCATAACTGCTGGGTGATGAATTGTGCAGGGCCTTACCATTTGTAGGTTGAGGTGGTAAAGTGTGTGTGTGTGTGTGTATGCATTTGTGTGTCTGAGATGTTTCATGTTAATTATGAGCCTAGTTTGTGGTTATTGTAATAGACAAAAATTTAAAAAATAGAACTTTTTGTTTAGCTCTGAAATATTAATATCTGGACATTTTTGAGACTAATGAAGAAATAAATATCTTTAAAAGCCTTTAGATAAAATTGCACATGTATATTTATCATGTACAACATGTTGTTTTGAAGTACCTATACACTGTGGAGTTAACAATCAAACTAATATATATATATATATATATATATATATTTAGTGAGAACACTTATGATCTGTTCTTAACAACTATCAAGAATTCAGTACAGAGTTATTAATAGTAACATGTAGTTACCATGTTGGACAATAGACCTCTTGATTTATTCCTCGTGTCTATATAGAATTTTGTGCTCTTTGACCAACATTTCCACACCCACCTCTCTGTCCTGGTACCACTGTTCTAACTCTGCTGTTGGGAATTCAACTCTTTTGGATTCCACATAGAAGAGAGACCATGTGGTGATTGCCTTTCTGTGCCTGGCTTATTTTACTTAACATAAGATGTGCCAGGTTCATCCACCTGGAGGAGAGTTTTCTAATCTTCTATCCCTTGCCTTTGTGTAGGGTTTCCAGTTAACTGGCTAGTTTCCATCACTATGCCTCCAATCCCTCCTATGTCAGTGGGGAGGCATCCATATTATCACAGCTATCAAAGGGGGAACCAAGACCCAGAGGTGAAGGCTCTGGACTAATACCTTACAGAGGGCCTGGGTGTCTTTTGGAGTCAGTCCATTCCTTGGCTCCCATTTGCTGAGTGGATGCTGTCTGGGTGCCAGAGGGCACTGAGCTGAACCTGGCGCATGGGTAGAAGGAGGGTGATGGCTGCCCCTGCTCACACCTATGGGCTCTCTCTTCACTCTGGGTAGGATTGAGCCCACCTGAGCTACAACACACCCACAGTGGCACAATTTTGGGTGGGGTGGGTGGTTCTGGTGGCTTCTGGTTATATAGCTCTTGATGGCTCCTGCCCTCCGTGGACAGAGGGAGCACAGATCTACCCATTCCCATTTCCTCTTCTCTCTGGAGGGTCCTGCCTGGAGATATTTACCTTGATTCCTCTGTGTGGTAACCTAGAATCTAGGCAGCCTAGGGCATTGCCCTTGAGCTCAAAGTCCCTGCCTTCCTTAGCCAATTTAGGGCGCTGGCTCTGTGTGTCAAATCCTGGCACTGGCTTTGGACTTCTCTACTCCAATTTATTTCTCTTGGCTGTCAGGCCACAACCCCCATCCAAAGATGGCTGGGCAGAGTTCAGTAGTGAGTAGATTCTATTGATTGTTAAAGGAATTGTCTAAAAAGGTTGCCATGAGTGCCAGAAGAAATGACACCACTGAGCTTTCCAACGCTGAGGCCAAATAAGTTAGCAAAATGTTCTCGGTGGCTCCTCAGTTCTCCAAGGGGCAAGAGACCTGGGGGTTTTCAGCAGTGGTCTCAGGTTCCCAAGAGCATCTCTGAATGTCTCCTCTCTCCTTTTGACTGTTGAAATGTTCCTGGAAAAATGCCTTTTCTCTGTCCGTCTTTCATCAGACAACCTGTGGAATCTACTTCTTCTCCCCTTCAGTGTCCAATCTCAGCACTGCTCCTAGCACAGTGGGTCTTGCAGGAGCCCTTTTCTAGATTTTGTCTTTTAGTCCTTATTAAAGGCAATTTGTTTACAATATAGATGTAAAAACAGTTGCAATGACTATAAAAGCTGATTTGGCAAGAGTATTTCAGCCAGGCACAGGTAGGTAGTGGTTGGGAGTCTTAGGAGAGAAGTATGAGAATTAAATGATAGAATCTGCCTGTGGCATTTTTCTGATGGGGAAATTATGCTACAGAAAGGAGAGCTGTGTGATCCAAGACCCCAGTAGTAGGACAAAACCATGCTGGGTCCTAGAGCGGAGTCTCTCATCCATGACTCACAAACCTGCTTCGTAAGATGCCATCTACTGACAGCAACCTATTTGCACTAACAGTCTTCATCAGTTTCAGTAACCCTTCACCAAAATGCATGGGACGGGAAGTGTTTCAGATTTGGAGTATTTGCATATGCATAATGAGATATCTTGGAGGTTGGGATCCAAGTGTAAATGCAATATTTATGTTTTATATACAACTTATACACATAATGTAAAGATAATTTGGTGCAATATTTTCATGATGCCTTCATTTTCACCATGATCTGTCATGGAAAGCTTTAGATGTGGCATTTTTCACTTGTTTTGCCAGGTTGGTGTCCAGAGTTTGGAGCATTTTGGATTTCAGATTTTTGAATTAAGGACCCTTAATATGTGCAGTAGTTGTCCCTTATCCAAAGGGAATAAATATAATGCCCAGATGCATATGGGTGCCTGAAACTGCAGATAATAGTGACTTCCAAGGACAAGCATGGTGACACTTCACACTTGACTTGATAAGTGAGTCACCTACAGAATGATGACCATGCAGGTACAACTGAACAAAGGAAGGATTCACATCCAGGCAGAGATGGAACTGGGCAGTGTGAAATTTCATGCTATCCAGACTGGCTTGCAATTTAAAATTTATGATTTTTTTTTTTCAGTACTGGGGATTGAACTCAGGGCCTTCACATTGAATTACACCCCAGTCCATCTTAAAAATTCTTTAAAAAATTCTTCTTTTAAGACAAAGTTTCACTAAGTTGCTAAATTGCCCAGGCTGGGCTCAAACTTGTGATCTTCCTGCCTCAGTCTCCCAGAATACTGGGATTATAGGTGTGTACTACCATATCTGGATACATAGTGCTTTTTTGTTGTTTGTTTTTGGTACCAGGAATGGAACTCATGACTTTGAGTTTGCCAGGCAGGTGCTGTGCTGCTGAGCTACATCCCTGGCAATATTACTTATTTCTGGAATTTTCTATTTAGTATATTTAGACCACAGTTGACTGGTGGTGAGTAAAACCTGTGGAAAATGAAACCATGAGTAACATGGAGAACAGCTGTGACTGTTTGACCCCAGCCACTGAGCATCCCCAAGAGCTGCAGCCTGGGTAGATTGGTGACCCTGGGTGGATTGGTGACAGCTGACCCTGCTATCAGTCCTGGGGCCACACGCTGTTCTGGGTGTGCAGATAGGAATGTAATCCCTTCTCAGGACTACCATAAAAAAAGCACTTCTGCCTCCCTGGGTGACAGACAGGAGACTCAGGCACACAGGAGAGAAGAGGCACCTTCACTGAATCCCTCAGGGTGGCAGAATTGGGATTCAGACCCCTGCCAAATGCTCTTAGCCTCTATGTGGTATTACTTCTGAGTCAGAACCACTGGGGGACTAGAGCCCAGGATGCTCAGAGGAGAATTTGGGGTTCCAACTTGGAAAGCCTGACCCATGGGCAAAACTGCCCAAGAAGGACCCTGACTCACTTTTCCAATTGTGTTACACCAGATGCAGGTGTCCTGCGCTCTATACAGTGGGTTGTTTGTACTGATGGAGAACCCACCTTTGCTTTTTTGTGCCTTTCCCCAGGAGGATGAGCCATGTCATCCTACCCTGCCCAGTAATTTAATAGAATAGCAATAATGATGACAACCAAAGCCAGTTGGATTCTCAGAGAGAGTCCTGGGAGGCAAACTATAATTATCTAAATTAGACTCTGAGGGGGATGTAAATTTTACAACCTGCCACAGGAGTTCTGTGCCACAGAAGGGAGCCTTGCTAATGTCTCTTTCTGTTGAAGGTGTGGCTTACAAGGGAGTGCCTGGCTACTTTCCATGTGAAAGAAATGGCATTCTTTGCCAAAACCGGCTTAGGGAGTTACTTGTACTTCAGGATGGTGATGATTGAGAGAGTTGCTTCTAGAAATTTCTGAGGATTCTCCTGTCAGTGAAGAAAATGTTAGGGCTTTTTCCTTAATTACATTCCCATTAAGAACCAAGTAGTTCCTGCATGTTCTTAATTCTTAAATTAATCCCTCTTCTCAAGCGGTGGCAAATTTCTAGTGATTTTTATCACAAGTTTTGCGACCTCAGGGTGGAAGGGCCCAGAAGGCTGAGAACCCTTGGGATGTCTCTCTAGTCAAGTGACACTTTTCCACTTACACTGGGAAAGTCTCCCCAGGACTTTCTCTAAATTGGCACCCAGGGAAATTACAAATGCCTACAGCAGGGGATGAATTTGGGCTTTGTGGTCAGGCAGCTTGCCTTTAAATCCAGGCTGGGTCACTTGTGCACCTTATAGCAGTGTGCATCCCATGTGACTTTCGCCTGGTTTCCAGCTGGGCTGCCTGTGTCCCAGAGTGTAACTCCAGCCCCCGTATGGAGTTTGCTCAAGACAGGCCAAGGCTGCCAAACCACAAAATGTATAGTGTCCCCACCTGCCTTGCCAAACCATTCCAGTAATTTTCCACTCACTCCTCCTTCTGTGATTTTCCTTTTCTCTGGATCCCTCTAGGCTTTTTTTTTTAATCCTCCCTTTCCACTTCTCCACAACTGTTTTTGTTCTTTCTGTTCTCTCTTTATAAGCCTCAATCACCTGTCCTAACTGGAGTCGAGCTCAGTCCACATTGTTCTCCTCTAGGGCAGCAGCAGTTGGAACAGAATCTGACTCATCACCTTTGCACTGTTCTCCATTTTCAAAGGCTCAGCTTTGTGACCTGTAAAATGGAGACACACATGTTCTTGCTTCTAACTGTATGATATGACTGTAATACCAGTTACATGTCGCAGTCCATTAGGATTTGTCTCCCGAGTGCAAGCCGCCATTTGTAATATGCATATACCAGTGGTGTACTGAGTAGGGGAAATGCCCCAAAAGCAACAGGTGAAAGAGCCCTGGCATTTACCAGTCAAGAAGGTGGGCTAGTTATCTACCTTTTAAGCTGAAAGGGTACACAGCCTGTGCTAGTGGGAGTTGTGGGGGCTTAAGTAGTAGAAAGGACATGGGGAAGGTTGAGACTAGGTTGTAAAAGGCCCTATCAGGTGCTCTGGTTTTATATTTAGGTCAACAAGAGAGTTTAAGTGCAGGCAAGTTTTACTGGGATGGGATTCTTGCTGTGGTGGGACCCCCCCCCCCGCATGGGGGGCACAGGTGGTGGTTGATAAGAGGGGTCCTATGGGAAGCACGAACCAGAAGGCAGAAGGGAAATGAGTATGACTCCATCAAGACTAATGATTTCTAGTCTAATCTCCATGGACAAAACGTATGACAGATGACAGAATGAAGTGAGATAAGACCTCCATGGACTGGTTAAGAAAATCCTCAAATCCATAGTAGCAAGATGGGTGAAGCATACAATCATGCAGTTTTAAAGGCAAATACCCACAAAGCTGTATTTTTAGCAGAATAAAATGTTCGTTCATAGGCAGGAGGGAGGAGAAAGGGAGTTGAATGGATGGTGTTAAAAGGGAATATATAAATAATAAGAGTAGAACTTTGCATGAGTACATTTCATTGGCTGAAGGGTGTGATGATTTTAGCCCTTGGAACCTGGGATTAAAATAAAGGTGTGAAAAAGCTGAACTTTTTAAGGACAAAGACTGTTACTCATTTCTGTACCCACTATATTGGGGTCTGGCAGAATGACACATAGGCTTAAATGTTTTTAATATTGAAAAATCTCGAATAATACTCCCTTATAACGTCTATTGTGTTTTTAAGTCTCATTCCTGTAGGGTTGGTGCTTTTGAATATCCTAAGAACTCTGTTAGCGGGGATATTTTTAGACAGTGAGGAATCTGAGGTCCTGATGGCTAAAGTGACTGGCCTAGAGTCATCCAGCTGGGAGGTGACGGCATTGTGACTCAGACCTGGAACTCAGAACTGTGACTCTTGTTCAAGGTTTCAAGTCCCTGAGGAGGATCCTGACAGGGTAAATCATGATCCTTTTAAAAGAAATTGGAGGAAAGATGTCATCAGAGGCTTTTTTTTCACATGCACTTTGCTGTTTTCAGTCTTTGCTTACATCTATTTTTGTTGTTGTTGAGAGAAATTCTGTGGCTTGATCTAGATAATGTCAGTGGTGGTTACTCCCACGAGAGGGCATAATGGTTTTAGCAGAACTACTAGGAGTTATTTTTAACTTAAAGGTGTCTTTATATATTTTTCTTTTCTCAAGAATAAGAATTTAGGTCCCAATTAAACTCTCCTTTATCCCACCAGCAGGAGGTAAAGAAGAGTTTGCACCAGATTCTTCTAGATATTTTTTATACCCTTAGAATTGAAAATTGAATATCTTTTTGTGGGGTGGGGTGAAGGGCTAAAATCCATAACTGGGCTCGAGTTGGGGTGCCAGTAAACCTGGGAAGATGGACCTAGGTCCACCACATAGTTAACTCTGCAATCACAGAGTAACTTTGCCTTTTTAAACCCAGCTGGATTCTACTGGCCGGAAGCTGAATTCCCCGGAGGAAAAGGGATCCTGATATTTTAGACATATGTGAAGTCAGAGTAGTTGGGCAGGTAATACTTTTCCTTGAAGAGAACTCATTACAAATTTAGCTCAGCTTCTAAGAAACGTTCTCATTAAGGAGAGATTCCTGGTTGCTGTATCTGTAGTGTCCCTGTTTACTGTGACACATGTGACCCTAGAGGTTCCTGGGGTGAAGGACCGCAAGAGGATGAGAGAATAAAGAAGAGACAAAGCTGGGGTCAGGTGGCGCCCGTACTCACTGGGAGGAAAGGAACTGCTGCTTCACTGTAGGGGTGTTTATCTATACCTTTCTAACAACTTAATATCAGATGACAACTTAATATCAGATGTCCTTGCAACCCACTGTTTGGATTGTTTTGGGGCTAGGTATTCTCTGGGCTGAAGCAGCTTCTTCATATGACTTGCCCAGGGCACTCTGTTCTTGGGATGGCCATGCCTTAGCCTTGCACATGTGGTCAATTTTCAGCTTCAGTAGCTCCCAACACCTGTGGGATTTCCCTTGCGGACTTTACTAGGCACGGTTCTGTCTAGGTAGAGGGATGACAGATTTGCTCATCTCCTCCCTTGATTTTGAAACCAAGGGAAAACTAATGAGCTTCCTGATCTTAATTCCTGAATGAGCTCTCTGGGTCTCACCTGGTCTTGGTTTCTTGCTTTTCTAGGTTCAGCCCTCATCACCTGTTCTTAGTGACTGGCTTCTAGTAGACTACAGACCACACCTCTGTTGTGGGGGTCATGATGGTAATAGTAGATGAAGTCAGAAAACCATGCCTTCCCATAAGCCAGGCTCTGCCATGGGGATTGTGAAAAGACTCAGCCAGAAGACAAATCATGCCTTCTGGTGAACCAGGCTCCGCCACAGGGATCAGGAAGAGACTCAGAGCATTGCTCCCCCCCACCCCATTAGCAGCTGGCTGATTCAGAGAACTCAGGGTGAGATGATAGCAAATGAGGTGAAAGGAATAGCTTGATGCTTGTATTATTTGATTGACTTTGTAGGTTTGCAGACCTGGGGCTGGTGGTCTGGGCATCTATTTGGAGGGTGGCAGTGTGCATTGTGCAGCTGTGGGGGATTTCCTTCTGTCTTATTTTTGAAATCCAATGTTTCGTTCTGTTTCACTGTTTTGTTTTATTCTGGTATTTGGTAACCTAAGCAACTATTTTGAAGATAACAATATGCAGTATAACAACCATTGTTAAATTGCTATCATCTTTGTTTTGAAAACCTATATAGCTAGTGTTGTTTTTTGTCATTTTGCTTTTGTTGTTGTTTTTTAGATTTGTTCACTTCTTGCTTTTTCTGTTTTCTTTTTTCTCCTTAAAAAAAAATAGTAGATGAAATTACACTCTCATCGTTCCCAGCCTAAACCTCATCCTCCAGGAGGTAGACCTGTGATTTATTCTACTGTGTTCATACCTGGCCACTTCAGGAATAAATTGTTTTTATCTTACTGTTCCAGTGATTGGAATACTGTATGGAAACCAGGATGAGCCTGGGTTGCTAACATCTCCATGATTTTATGATTGGTGACCTAGCTGGTATTTGCAGGTATCTGCAAGTTTTGGATGTTGCCTGCACCCATGATCTATTTTTTTCTGGTATCCACACTCAAAATTAATGCCTGCTTGGAAGCTCAGGATAAACTAAACATATGACTCCTTTAGACATAGATTATTTGCAGATGTAATCAGCTAGCATGAAGTCCTCCTGACCTGGGGTGGGTCCTATTCCAAATGATTGGTCTTGTTACAAGGACATATGCCGACACAAACTCATAGAGAGAAGCCAGAGGAGATGGACATCCAAGTGATACAGGTAGGGGCAAAAGGAATATCCAGCATTACTAGTATTGATAGAAGCTAGGAGAAAGACTTAGAATGGATTTTCCCTAAGAAACTGCAGAAGAAATCAACTCCTCTGATGCATTGATATTGGACTTCCAGCTTCCAGAAACGGTTAGAAAATGTATTTCTGGTGTCTAAACTGCCCAGTCTGTGGTACTTTGTTATGGCAGTGCTAACAAACTGATAGCATTCCCTTTCCCCTGGTCAACGTGATGCAGCATCTGGGCTCCAGCCCCACCTCCAGGGTGATGGTGTCACCCAGGGCTGAGCGGGCCACCCAGGGGCAGGTGCAGCACTCACCTTGGGCCAAAGACTGTGCTGGAGCTTACTGCCTTCTTCTCCTTCTTTTTGGATTGTTCCAGGAAGAGACCAGAAAACATGCAGGTCATCTTTGTCACCATATACAGAGAACCTGCCCAAGAATGAAGCTAATACAGAGAAAAAACAAAAGCAATATAGATATATTCCTGACCTCCTCACCTATGTATGATTTAAATTCAGCCCTACTCATACTCCAATGGGCTTTTCAGTAAATATCCTCTTAATACAATTGGAGTGGAAGTTTCTTTCTTTTTTTTTTTTTTAATTTTTAAGGTAGGAAAATACCACAGAACAAGACAGAACAAAGCCAATTGAGACAGTGTAGTGAAATTGGTACAGAAATTCACAGCAGGTTACCTGGATAACAGTAATAGGTACCATAGTATATCTTGTTTTCTTCACAATAGTTGTTCTTTTAATCAGGTATAGCAAAATCAAAGGAAATACAGAACATTACAGAACTTATCAAAACACAGTATTGAATAGAGCAATATTATTAATTAGAGCAAAGCAAAACAGTGATAACAATATTTGCCTTCAAAGAGATGGTACAAGGAAATCCCCCTTATTTGCTATAGTGCATATAGTCAACCTCACAAGAGATGCTCAGATCTCTGGCTCCCACTTGCTAACAGATGTGGGGGGAGAGGATATGGATATTTCAATCTCAGCCCTCGCACCGGTAAGCTCACAGCCACTTACCAGGGCGGCGAGCTGGCTGCTTGTTTTCCCAGTGCCCTAAGTTCCAACATGAAGCAGATCTCAGGAGACACTGATGGTTCTCACCCTGGGGTGACCACAGCTTGCCAGGCCACAGCTGCTTACCAGGGCAGCGAACTGGCTGCTTGCTTTCCCAGCGTGGAGTGGAAGTTTCTATCACTTGTAACCAAAGGATCCTGAGTAGGTGTGATTTACAGACATACATTCATTCTCATGGTCTTTGAATTATTTCCATCAGAAGCTTCCAGTTTATCGTGTTGGATTGTGTTTTGCACTTTCTGAGAAAGTATGAGAAAATGGAAAACTAGCAGACAGAAAGGGAAACAAATATTTACATATATCCCATATGCTAAATCTTGTGTTAAGAATTTTTATTTAAAGAGAAAAAAAAGCAAAACAGAAAAAAGGGAAGAAACAATACAGAATTTCAAAGAAAAAGAAAAAACTAAACAGTAAGAAATTACTAGTTGATAAATTACATATGTTCTTTTAGATATAGTTGTTCAAGTTACAAAATTAAAGCATACAAGGTAGACATTCAAACAGTTCTGTTCAATGATCCAACAAAAACTTAGCAACATGGTTATCAATCCTACACACTTAAACATACATGCAGTTATATTCTTTAGAGCACTTTCTTTTCCTCCTTTTGCTTTTCAAGTCCATTATCTGTTTAGTTATATTGTGTTTCAGCTTGCTCAGTACCTTACTGATCTGTTTTGTTGTTATTTACTTTTTATTTATTTATTTTAATTTTTTATTATTATTTTGAAGGTAGCAAAATACGACAGAAGAAGATGGAACAAAAGAAATTGGTACAGAAATTTACAGCAGGTTACCGGGATAACAGTAATAGGTACCATAGTATATCCCGTTATCTTCACATCAGTTGTTCTTTCAGTCAGGTATAGCCAAATCAAAGGAAATAGAGGACATTCTAGAACTTAACAAAACAGAACATTGAGTAGAGCAATACCATTAATCAGAACAAAGCAAAACAGTGATAACAATATTTGCCTTCAAAGAGATGGTAGAAGGAAATCCCCCCTATTTACTACATTGCATATGGTCAACCTCTCAAGAGATGTCTAGATCTCTGGCTCTCATTTGCTAACGGTGGGAGAGGGGTTGGATTCTCAGCCTGTGTACCGGTAGGCTCATGGGTGCCACTGAGTGATTCTTCTCATGCCTCATGCCAGGGGTGCTTACTGAGAGGGCAGGCAAATTGCCTTTCAACGACTCCCTTTGCTAACTCAGAATCCTGCGGCCCTCCTTCCTGCCTTCGGGAGGAGGTGCTGATTATAACCTCATCTAACTGATGAGGAAACATAGGCTCAGACAGTTATATACCTTTCTCAGTACCACGCAGTCTGGACAGGTCTGGGGAAGCCTTCAAACCTGAGACCCTCCTGTTCAGGGCCTGGACATGGCCTAGCAGTTCTGGCACTGTCCAGACCTTGTTAGGAACATAGAATCTCAGTGCCCCTCACCCCAGGCCTGCTGAGGCCTAACTGTGCATTAGAAAGAGACTCCATTGAGTCACAGGCACAGAGAAGCCTGAGAAGCGTTGGTATCACCATTGTAATCCACAGCACCCAGCTCGCCAGTGCGGCTCTGCAGAGGGCAGCCCCAGGCCATGCGACTATCAGGCCAGCTCCCCACAGCAGCTGCCTGCCTGATCAAAAGGAAGAAAGGCCTGGGAAGGGAAGTAAGATGCCCTCTCCTGGGACTGGGAGAGCAGGGGTTTCTCCAGCTGGGCGTATGCACCGAGGGTCCTTGAACTTATCCCAGCCAGCCTTGGCCACGTCCTCACCACCTGGGCCCAGCTGGCGGGCCAGCTGCTGTCCCCGCCAGGGATTATGCCCAGAGAGCTTCCCACAGCAGCTCATGGATTCCTCACTAAGCCACTCAAGGAACAAAGGCCTTGTAGAAGGTCCCTGGTACTTTTTGGAAGGAGGGATCAAAGCAAGAGCCACATCTGCCACAAGAAACATGGGAACAGACTTCTCCCAGGAAGGATGGGGAAAATCCTCTGTCTCTGGCTGCATTTGATTCTCCATGGCGGAAACGCTTTTAGCGGCTGTTGATGATTACAGACACAGCCGGGTGTTGAGCTTTGTCCTTCCTGTATTCATGTGCTGACGGCCACCTGAGAAGCACAGATGCTATAATTGTCTCCTGGGCCAGACAGGAGAAGGCAGCTCTGCAAAAGAAAGGGCAAACATCCCCATCTCTGTTGGAGTGTCTGAGTACTTTACATCAGTGTTTCCCCAAGTGCGACACAGATCAGTGCTTCCAGGCAGCTGCTTGTTATTGGTGGGCACAGGAGGTAGAGAGACCGAAAGGGTCCTGGGACTTCCACAGCCTCTCAACTCCACCAGGCCTCTGCACACATGATCAGAGCAGCTCCAGGGCCGCAAGACCCACCAGGGAGTTACAAAAGGAACACATGTCTCAGTGCCTAGGACTGGAAACTGGACGGGGGCTCGCTGTTCCCTCATCTCTCTGTTTCCCCATTGCCTCTTTCCATCCTTCTGTCACCCTGGAAGTACATGTTTTTCATGCTCCTCTGCAAACAAAGAAATGGACTTAGATGGAGTCACCTGCCCAGACTGTGGTTCTCTGGGCCATGGTGCACAAAACTTCACATATGTGACCCAGGACAGTCGCATTGGACCTTATGCTCAGGGTCTAATGCTCTGTGGCCGCCATCCTACCATCCTTAGTGATTTTAAGTCTGTGTCAGTGCTGACCTGTGGTGCCAGGAAAATGGGCTACTGATGTGCAGATCTCTTTCCTGCCTGCCACCTCCCTGCTCCCCAGCACAGGTCCTTGCTCCTGCTTCCTCTGGCAGCCACTGCTGCCTGCTGTTCCTGGATGCAATGTGGTGGTGGCGGGCCCAGCAGGCACATCCTCTGTGCTAGGTCAGGAGATGACCCAGGACGGTGGGGGGCTGCATTCCCACGCTCCAGGGGCACATGCAGCAGCAAATAAAAATACCAGGACAGTTTAAGAAGGAGGCCACAGAGAAAGACAAACAAATGCTTTTTCCTGCCTTCTTCTCCCTTCCCCCAGTAGGGCTGGGGACTGACCCCAAGGCCTTTGCACTGAGCTACAAATGAAGCCCTTTAAAAAGTTTTGAGACAGGGTCTGGATGTTATTCAGATGTCCAGGCTGGACTGAGATGTGTAATCCTCTTGCCTCAGCTCCTAGGGTGCTGGCATTACAGGTGTGTGACACCATGCTGGGCCTTTTCCTGCTTTTTGCACAAGGTTGACATGCTCTGTCATTTGCACAGGATCCTATAGGTAACATAGTCTGCCCTGAAAGGGTTCAGGATTGTTACCCGGGAGGACTCCACAAACCCCTCTCTCCCTGGGCCACAATCCCATTCCTCTCTCCGTGCTCAGTTGCTTAGTTGTCTAAGAACTGTGCTGCTACTGTGACACAAAAGAGGCTGCGTGACAGCTACTTTTGGAGGAGAATGATGGTTTGAATTGGTTTCCATGAGCCACAGGAGCTGGGCACTCTTGGTTAGCACAGGTGAAACTGGTGCTTCTGTCTCCTCACTATGCCATGTCTCCCTCAGGAGAGAAAGGCTCTGCTTTGGATCCGAAATGTTCTCCAAAGCTCCTGGGCTGATGGTAACCTGTGAGAGGTGACTCACTCATGAAGGCTATGACCTCAGCAGAGGACGCTCCATTGATAGAGCCATAGTTTGATGGGCTTTCTGGAGGGCTGGGTTAGGAGAGTAAACTCCCACTTTGCTTCCCAGAAGTCTTGAGTTGAATAGTCTTATTTTACCATGTGCTCCCCACCACGATGTTCCTGCCTTGCTTCAGGCAAAAAGAGATGAGACAAAGGGAACTTGGATTGAAACCTCAGGAACTGTGATCCTTTGCTCTTTATAAGCTGATCATCTCAGGTATCTTGTCACAGTGACGGAAAGCTGCCCAACACATACTATATCATACAGCTAGGGTCTCATTGGTGTCCTCATTTAGGGAAGAAGAAGCTCATTCTTTATAAAGGACATTGAGCTTGAGGTCCAGTGGCTCTGAGCCTGGCAGACCTGAGTTCAGTCTCCAGTCTTGCTTCTTAACTGTGACTTAGTCTCACTGAGTCCATTTCTTAGTTGCTGTCAAGTTGTCTCCCCTGTGGTGATGCTGTGACTCTTAAGCAGCTAGAGAACATCCACTTAGGCTTCACTATTTAGATTGCATCTGGATCAGCATCCCTGAGAGCTTATTAGAAAATTCAGACTCCTAGGCTGTAGCCCAGGCTTCACTAGAATCATTCAGCAGCATTTCTAGGTGACTGGTGTGTAATGTCTGGAGAGTGTGCTTTTCAGGAATCTCTCTGAGGAATGAATTCAAATATTGGGATTCATCCTACGGATCCATATGCAGACTTTTGGGGACAAAGGAATTCTCAGGTGTTCCACATTCAGGCAGGCAAACTCCTACTGACCCTCCATATCTTGTCCTTGATCGTGCATTTCCTGATCTCCTCAGGGAGCTGATCAGCCTCTCCTCTTTACTTCTCCATCGCATATGAACTTCTAGTATTGCACGTCTCACCATGCTCCACAAGCACCTTGGACAGGTCAGGCTTAATTCGGAGGCTGTGATTTTTTTCTGAGAATAGCAGCCCCAGCACGGAGGATGGTGGTGATGGCAACAGCAAAGACTATAGTGACAGCATCAGCTCCTGCCTCCTGGGCCTGACCACAGGACTGGAGATTTGGCTTTCGGTCACCCTAGACCACCAGCACCAGCTCAGCGTGGTGCAGTTAGGTGATAGAAAAGTGCTTGGAGCTGCACTGATAGGAAGACATCTCCCTCTTCTTTGCTTCTCTCATGCCTCTGGGAGAAGGTGTCTCACTTTTTCCAGAAGCTTGTGATCTGGGTTCTAGTTTAGCTGAGTACTTGTTCCTCGATGAGGGGGGACATTTAGTACTGGCTTTGAAGGGTTTCTGAGGGGTGGCAGCCGGTGCAGTCTGAGCACCTTTCATCAATCACCCCGTTCCCACATGGATGGTTCCCTCTGCTCCCTTTGTAAAAAACCTGGGGCCATTTGGGCCACCACTCTATGTGAAAGCCATGTTGGAGTAAAACTCATCCTGATGCAGGTAAAGACCAGCTTGCTTGCTTCCTTTTTTTTTTTTTTTTTTTCCTGGTCTTTGCTGAGTTTGAATTCACTTTGTAGCCCAGGCTGGTCTGAACTTGCAACAATCCTCCTGTCTCAGCCTCCTGAGTGCTGGGATTATGGGTGTGCACTGCAACACTCAGTTTAAAACCAGCTTTCCATGCTCACACCATACTCACAGCAAGTACAATGTCAGGTGTTTCCTTTAGCCCTCAAACACATTTTCTCTTACCTTTGATTTCTTACTGTTTCTTATTCATGACCCTTATGGAAGTCATACCAGCCAAATCTCTGCTCCAAGTGAGAGTCATTTTCTCCCCTGGGAGCCTTAGATCAGAGAAGTCCCTCGCAGATGTGGGTGCAGGAGAGCAGTGAATACCCTGAGAACCCTGGAGTAATGTCTGGGTCAGTGGTGCCGAGCCTGTGGCAAGTGTGCTGTAGCGGGCATGCAGAGCCCTCGCTGTCAGCACACAGGCCAGGCAGCCGTGGCACTGCCCCAGCGGCCGAGCAGCAGATATTGAGGTTTAGTTGCAGTGTTGGCGCTTTGTGATAAACGAGGGGGCTTTAGGTTGTAGTTCGGGTACTTGGTCTCTGGAAATTTTGCCACCGCTGATCTATGTTATTTTTATATCATTGATTCATTTGTCCAGGGCTCCTTAGAAGTTTCCATTCACTCATTGCTATTTAATTCTTCAAGTATTCATTAAACAATTCTAGGGCTGTTGACAGAGCTGGTCTTGATAGAGTGGCGGACCCCCCTCCTCCTGGGGTGACTTGGTGGTTCTCAAACTGCAGATGCACTGACACCACCTGGGGGCTTGTTGCACGAAGGCTTTGAGGGGCTTCTGGAGTTTCGAACTCAGGAGATCTGGGGTGCAGGTCCCAGCTCTGCGCTGGTACAGGGTTTCTACAGAACCCCTAGTGTACATGATCATGACAGTAAAAAGTGTGTTAATCCAGCATAGCAGGTGCCAGCCCTGCCTGGGGTGTCAGCTCCAAGAAGCTCCATGCAGGGAGGGTGTGCCAGGTGACTAGAAGTTCACCAGGAGGAGCAGATGGACGGGGTCCCTGCAGGAGACACTGGCTGTGTCAAGAGCCAGAGGCAGGAGCACACATGGCTGTTGAACTAGATTTGGGCTTAGCTGACTGAAAATGAAAAGCAAACCAGTGATTTGAATTAAATGGAAGCTTCCTTTTCTTTCATATAGAAATCCAAAAGCAAGTGGCTCATGTCCACCAGGAGCTCTTTATCTCTCCCTGCTTTGTCATTCTTGGTATGTGATTTCCATCCTCAAAGTAACAAGATGGCTGCTGGAGCCCCAGCCAGGATATCTATATTTTAGGCAGAATGAAAGGGAAGGGCCGAAGCAAAAGGCCCTTCTTTCAAATTGATTCAGTGCCACTCAGTTAGACTTCACAGAAGCCTCAACCAGTGAGTTCTGCCTAGATTCAAGAGAGGTGGCAAAATAGTCTTTTAGCAGATCAAAATTTTAACCCTGAATAAATCCCTGGGTTGGTTATTAAGGCAGGAGAGGAGGGTGGATATTGGGTAGACTTCCATAGTACCTTTGGAGGAACATTAAGTTCTTGGTGCTGCCGGAGCCTAGGGTGCCAGAGAGCACGTGGTAAGAGGAACTCGGTGCCTACTGGCTAGGCAGCACAGTGCAGAGAAGGGGGAGCCGCAGCCAGGTGCCTGTGATGGAAGCAGGGGGCCTGGGACCAAGCCTCAATGTGCACCTGCCAGGCCTGGGCACGCGGAAGGGTCCCCCTTCCCTCACAGCCTGCTCTCTTCCTTCTCTTTTACCCCCCTTCCTCCTTTACTTTACTCTCTGTCTTCCTTCACATCCTGCCCCTCTTTCTGCAGGAAGCACAGGATTGGGGTGCACCAGAAGACAAGGGGGAGGCTTTCTGGGAGGAGGCAGGCAGAGGGGTGGGGAGGAGCCCATCCTGGGAGCTCACTGGAGAACACACCAGGGAGTGCTGGGAAGTGAGTTTCCATGGGGAGCCGGGCCGGAGGGAACCACGGGAGAAGAAGACATCAGCTGCTCTGAGCAATGGCTTAGTGTAGAAACTAGAGATCTGGGGAAGGTGGTGGATTGGGAGACATGCCCTCCCTAACTGCACCCATCCAGTATGGGTGGTGATTCTACGGAGGACTTTGTTCCTGGCGTCTCTCTTGCCCTCTGTGTGAAATACCACAGCAGCCATTACTGCACCTGGAACTCAGGAAAAGCTACCCTCCTTCAGGAGTTCACAGCTTCCTTTTCCACAAATAGTCTGCACAACCTAGGTGACTCCCTTTTAAGTCATAGCTTCCAGGACATGGAGGCAAACTGCTGGACTCTGTAACTTCCTTGGTGCAATTCTCATTTTTCATGAGTATCTTAATTGCTCCATTCAATGTGTTTTCCGCCCGAGGATCATGGCAGGGGACACAGTCACGTGAAAAAGGCAGGAAGAGACATATATGTGGCAAGGGGGGGCTGGTGAGTGCCCCAACTGGACTCTGCCTTCATACCCACGAAGGGGGTGGCAGGAGTGTGGTGGATGGGAAGTTTTGATGAATTTTAGAGAAGCTTTGGAGCATGCACCTGACCACAGGGGAAATGATGCCAGGTGGCTGGGCACGTCCACGTGTGTGCGTGTGCCAGCTGGAAAGCAGGTGTGCTAGAGAGCTTTTGTTTCTGTCCTTGGTGTTGAATGCTTTGGGCTTCACTGAAACACACAGTTGGCAATACTTCCTGGCTCAACTATTAACTTGGGACCAGGATGGAGACTTGAAGTCACCTAGGCTAGTTGTTTCTGGAATTCTTTTGATTTCTAGTACTGTTTCTGTGTATATAACTGTATTCTTTAAAATGAGGGTGACTTGCTTTCTAAAGTAGTTCAAACATTGCTTTGATGGTAGATACTGGTCTCTGTGTCACCCTTGAAGGGGCACATTAATTTATAGAGAGGACTTGATGTGGACAATGCATGGATGTAAAAAAGTGAGCTCAGCAGCGAGGATTTGGATACCATTCAAATGTCTTTGTTGTGGTGATGAATATAGGTAGAGAGAGAGGGTTTTGGTTGGAAGTTTCATGACCCCATGATTTACTTGCTTCATTGCCACTCCATTGCCATTCAGAGCATGACCAACTCTGCTAACTCCACCCATCTCTCCTGTTTCACTTTGTTTCCCTCTGCCTGATCATTAATCAACCACCAACCAACCAACCAACCATCCAACTGTGTAATGACTTCGGTGTATCTTTGTTTCAGCTTCTTTTACATTTTAGCACAATATCCACTGCTAAGAACTACAGAAGACAAAGACATCTTAATGTCCTTTGAAAATTGTTTTTAATTAAAAATTTTCCCTTGTTTGTAATAACACTGGGCTTAAAACACTAGCACGCTGTAGGTGAAAGGAGTTTTCAGGTCCATCATACTCTTATAAGATCACTGTTGCTGACATGGTCTGTCGTTGGCTTCAGTCCTTCTGCAGTGCATGACTGAATACTTTATTGTGGTGAGTTATTCATGGGACTCTGTGGAAGCTCAGAAAGGAAAAGCCTGTGGTCATCTGCATTATTACCTGTCTCTTGGTTCTGCCTCCCACTATTTGACTGGTGTCTTTTCTGTCCAGAAGCTTCTTTGCTGCCAGTCCCTAGTAACTCATGCATCTAATGATGCACTCCAACCTAGTAACCTGATAAGCTCAGGTGACTCAGCAGCTCATCCAAGAGTAACTGCATGAGATTGTACAGAGAAGTGGATCTTGTGATTGCTGAGATTTCAAATAATGGATGTATGGCCTTGTTTCTGCTTCTCTGTGTCTCACCTCCAGCTGGTCACTTTGTCTTACTTCAGTGGTTCAGTAAGAGTCAAATGACCCCAGAGGTTGGTGTCAGAACTGCTGTGCTATATGACATGGTGGTTCTCCAGTGGATACCAAAGCAGACGTATCCATTTGTAGGAATGAGGGACAGATTCCTGCAGATTGTGTCCAATCACAGGTGTGGATGTGAATTTGTCATTTTAGTCCCATGTCTGGAGACTAATCTATGTCATGCCAAGAGAAAATGATGAGAGGTGAGGCTACAAGATAAAAGGGTTTTTCAAAGTGTGTTCTATAGTGCAATGACCATCTAGGATTCTGTTTCAAAGTTCTAAAGTGAACCAACTTTGGGAAACACTGCATAATCTATCACCTTCTTGGATATTTACAGAGAACAGTAAGAGGTTGAGGGCTTCAAGAAGGTCACCCTACCCAGTGGAGAACCCTGCTTATTAAGCTTTGTCCAATTTTTTTTTTCTTGTACTGGGGATCAAACTCATGACCTCATGCTTGCCAGGCAGGCACTTATGCTGCTGAGATAAACCCCCAGCTTATAAGGCCTTTTATGAAGTATATTTGGCCACTCAACCCTTTGGTAGGGTGCCATTCAATGCCATTTTTGGGGAATACTGAACTACAGTGAATTCAGTTTTCCAGAGTAAGCAGTGATCTCTAGAGACTCTGTCTGAGATGGTGACTCTCATCTGTGGCTTCCTCTGCTTCTGGCTCACCAGGGGGCTCTGAGTATTCCCAGCAGTGGTAGGCGAGTCCTGAAGTCCACATGTCTGGCAGTCAAATGGGATATTTGCTGCTATCAGTGGTGAGTCATTTGGGTCCAGATTGGTACATGAGTGTCAGACATGAGTCACAGGCATATGGGAACCTCATTCATCCCTACCTTCCTTTGGTCCCTAATCCTTTGTAATGCCCTAGATTCATGATGTCACTTTAGAAGAATTAAACTTGGACAGCAATGTGATGTAATTAATTTAACTCAGTTTCAATTAAAGTCTTCTGCTAGTGTGACATCTGACCATGTCGATTTCACAGACGAGATGGCAGCAGGTGGCTGGGCATATCTAGCTGGAGAGATTTGCTCGAGTCTTTCCTTTGGGTTTTATTCCCATCCCTGAGACTCTCCTGAAACATACACTTTATCAACATCTCCTGGCTCAGCCATTAGCGCAGGTGCAGGATGGCGATTGCTGGTAGCAAGGCTACTCTGTTGCCTGAACTCTGATGAATCCACCTCTGGTGCTTCCTGTGTATGGCTACTCCTTCAACAATGAACTTCCTTTTACTCATGTAGAATGAATCCAAACCCTGCTTTCATGGACAGCTCTGAGTGGGGCACTGGGCCATCTTGTGTCAGAGGTGGTGGGTAATCTATAAATCGGGCTTGGTGGGGGTGATGCTTTGATCTAAAGGAGTAACAAACAGTGGAGATGTTGCCTCTGTCACTGTGAAATGACAGGAGGGTATAAGACAGCAGTATAGATCTCCACAGCCTGTTTGCTAATCATGAAGCCTTGGTAAGACCCCCAATTTGTCTAAATTCCTTTCTCATCTATCAAATGGGGATAAGATTAGCACTTCTTCATAGATGGTGGTAAGAGGAAGCAAATAAGTAACGTTCAAAAGCAGTCCAATTACATGGCAGGAAAGTGACACTCTCAAGGCCTGGGCATATAGGCCCAACTTCAGATTATGCTGATAGAAGAGACAGAACCATTTCCCAAGGGGAGGAGGCTGTGTGGGGCCCTGTGTTGGGACCCACAGAGCCAGTGGTGAGCTGGTGAGATCTGCAGGGTCATCCCAACATCCTCACTCCTTATCATTCACTTGTTATGGATGGTTGACCTCTTCACCAAGAGCAGATAGATACATAGAGAGAGAGAGAGAGAGAGAGACAGAGACAGAGACAGAGACAGAGAGACAGACAGATAGACAGAACTAGAGGCAAACAACAATGAAAAGCAGAAAAAAAGACAATAGTAACAATAACAGAACAAGAACCAAGATGGTAGGGTAGCTATCAGAATTCTTAACTGAAGACTAGAGAAGCAGTTAGCAGTCATATGAAACGGAGCACTACACAAAGGGCTGCCCTTCAGAGTCTTCTGTAATGGGCATCTGTGGCATTTTTGGCTGCCTACCATCTGAAGCCTCTTTCCCCCTGGAAATTCTCTACTCCATGGGTCCTACCTTTTATGGGATCCCAAGTGGTTGATGCCTGTATTGGTCTCTCTTTGCCTCAGGAGAAGAAATACCCAGTAGGCACCTCAGGGCCCAAATTGGACTAGGGTGGTCTGTGAAGAGCACCCTTTGGGATGGGATGTGATCAGATCATAGTCATGGGGACCGGTGGAAGTGACAAACGGGTGACCAGTGCTGGTGGCTGAAGCTGGGCTGCACTGGCTGTGCACTACTTTGCCTTAGAACCAAGGCATCAATCTATCTAATCAATATACATTACGTTTTCCTTCCACTGTTCATTTGAAAAATTCATGTCTACAATGAAATTGAAAGATTGCACAATGAAGATCTATAAGGTCTGATCAAATTATACAGTGAATATTTAAATTTTAAAAAATATTATGGTAGAGCCCTGATCCAGGAGAAGGAAAAACAAGGGAGACTGAAGGCGGCAAACACACATTAGACATGGCTTCAATGAACATTAAGAGATATCTTTGGGACCTTGTAGATGAGCTCAAAACTGAAATATTAAATCAGGTAAAGCAGGATATGAGTAGAGTAATAAAAGAAATGCTCTCAGGAAGCATCTCTCAGGAAGATACAGATGGAAGAAGGGAGGAACACAAAAAAAGGAGAGAAATATTTGATAAAGAATATAAAGAAAACATAGAATACATGAAGCAGATTCAAAGAGACTACTAGGAAATTAAAAACTCCATTGAAATCTGGCAAAACTCCTTAAAAGAAACTAAGGATAAACTATCAAAACTTGAAGACAAGTTGGCAGTGTGTGATCATGAAAGGAAAGATCTCTTAAAAATAACAAGGAAACAGGCAGTAACAATACAAAGGCTAGAAGATGACAAGAGAATCTACAATTTAAGAACAAGAAATGTGAACGAAGAAGCAGGAATACATACAGGTGAATTACAAAGGCTATTTACAGAAATAATTAAGGAAAACTTCCCAAGCACGGGAAAAGAAAATGACATTCAGTTGTGTGAAGAATACAGAACTCCAGCCACCTACAACCAAAGCAGATCTACACCCAGACATATAATAATCAAGATGCCAGAAATTCAGTATAAAAACAGAATATTAAAAGCTGTCAGAAAAAAAGAAACAGATTACCTATAAAGGTAAGCCCATCAGAATCATGGCTGACTTCTCAACACAGGCCATCAGATCAAGAAGAGGTTGGGGTGAAGCATTCAAAGCTCTGAAAGAGAATAACCTCTAGCCCAGATTGATGTACCCTGCTAAACTGTCACTAGAAGTTGAAGGAGAAACAAAATGCTCCCATGACCAAGAGGAACTGGGGGAGTTTGTGACCACCAATCCAACCCTACAGAGAATACTGAAGGACATTCTAGAGAGAGAAAAAAAAAATACCAGGATTTTAGGAACAGTGGCAGAAAGGCCTCAATGAGTGGGGCAGGAAGTAGAATGAAGGAGAAAACTAGACAAAGGCAGAAAAATAGCGTAACAGAAATGAGGCAGAGAAGGATAACTAGAAACTATAATATAGATGGTCTTGATACATTATATTGTAAATAGTGCACCAGGATTTAAAACCCACATTACTCACACTACTCTGCTTAGATGTATTATATTGTGTTCCAGTCATTTTTACCTGTACTAGATTTGAGGGCACAGACAGTAATCCCGAAAATAACAGGATATAGTATGGTAATCATCCTTAATTTCCTATTAACTTAATCTAAAGCTCTGTAAAACTTTCACTGTTTTACCATGACTGATTGTAATCGAATCTGGTCTGTTGGATCGCTGTTTTGTATTGATAGATTTTATTCAAAGCTGTTATGATTGATAACATCAAGTCTGAGAGTATATGCAACTGCACTTAAGATGACAAGACCCACTAGAATATCCACTCTGGTTTGATTATTACCTTCCTTTGAAGTTTTATACTGTCTACAATATTTTATTTTTACTAATATTGTTATTTACTGCTATACTTAATCATACTGCTATATTCAATTATGCCTGTTGATATAGACATTCTATTGAAGATAATAAGAAACAACACAGTAATCATTGTAGATCACCTTGTGCTGTGGTTTTATACAACTTTTTGGTTTCATGTTTTTATAGGAATTTTTTTTGTTTTGTCTTGCTAAATTTTGTTTTTCCCTCTAATACAGAAAGTATAGAAATACATGCAGATATTCATGCATGGGTAGCTGTTTACACTCTCACTGTTTGACTATCTACTTTGTATGCTTTAATTTTGTAACTTGAGCAACTATTTCTAAGAGCACAATATGTAATTTTAACTAGTGATTTCTTTTTGTTTATCTTTTTTTGGGGGGGAGGGATTCTGTATTACCTCTACCCTTTACATGCTTTTGTTTCTCTTTAAATAAAAGTAAAAAAAAATTATGGTAAGAGACTCATCATTAATTCCCCTTAAAACCTTCCCTCTTGCTTTAGACCCATCTAAACTATTGTTCTTGTCACTTCCCAGCGCAGTTCTGGGACTCCTCTTTCCTGAGTATCTTTATGGGTTGTGGCCAATGATACGACTAACGTTGCTATCCAGTGGAAAGACAGGCTTCTAAAAAATGTTGCAGTGTGTCCTCATTCACCTTGTTCACTGGATGTGGTGCCATGTAACTTCTGGGTCTTCCTCAATGTCAAAATGACAATGTCAAAATGATATTAAAAGCCGTCAGAAACAAAGAAACAGATTACCTATACTAAATGTTTGGAGTCACTGTAGGACATCAAGGTAACTATGACAGTGCAGCTAAGGGCACTTATGAAAGACGACTTGCAGAATTGTTTCAGAAAGTGACAAGAACCATGAGTGTGTCTGATGTGAGGAGAAGCATTTTGAGAGTAATTAATGGTATCTTTTACTACAATAAACTCTCAGTATTTAAACATTAACTATATTTTTCCATCTCACTTCATATATACCTTTATTGACACTGAAAAATGTGCTAACATCTTCCTGTATAGGTGAGGCTCTTCCCTCTTCCATATTTGCTGAACCATTTGAAACTAAGTTGCCTGCATCATGAAACTTTCCCTTTGTAGGAAAAAGGCCAGTCTCCATCTCTAGAATTCCATTATCACCTTAAGAAAATGGACTATTCCATGATGTTATCTAACATCTAATTCTTACTCAGATTTCTGCAGATCATCAAAATGTTTTATATCTCTAAGTCTAGAGCAACCTCTCTTCTTCCCAGACATTATCTATGTTTGATGAGCCTTTAAAATACTTTCTATTTTAGAAAAATTTAAATAAATTTTCTATCTTTTAGCCCAACTTGAGTCTCCCTGTCACTTACAATTCTGGGCTGGTACACAGCTCTGCTCACTGAAGGAAAGCTTCCACGAGCCCAAGAAGAGGATCCTTCCCACACCTTGAAGGGAATACAGGGACAGTGACAGCAGGCTCTTCAGTGACACTGCCTGGGTTGGAATAGAATTCCATCACCAACCAGTTGGGGCAGTGTAAGCTGCTTAGTCATCATGGGGATCCGCTTCCTGCATTACAGATCTGGGTAAAGTTAGTCTCTGTGGCACAGAGTGCTTGAGAGGATCACTGGAGCCCATGGGTACAAAGTGCTGAGAATCATTGTCCAGTTACACCCTGACTGTAGGGTAAGGGTTTGCTCTCTTCCTGGTACCTTCTTCCAATTCCTTGCTCCCCAGTTCACTTGTTCCTTTGGAAAGTGGTTGTAACAGAAAACATGACTCCGTGATCCATTTGTCATGGGAGAGTGATGGAACTAGCTGTCTCCTCTGTAAATGGAACTTTAGAGCTTTTATGAAGAAAGAAAAGCTGGTTCTGCCAATAAAATTTAGAAATCACTTACCCAGCCTTTTAACATATCAGTGGCTCTCATGCTCTTACATCATTGTCCATGCCACCTATTCTCTGCATGGTGGTTGTGGGAGGTGGACATGATTATCACCATTCTAACATATGTGGGAACAGACTCAGAGGTAAAGTCCCTTCCTCAAGTTCATGCAATCAGTAAGGAACAACCCTGCAGTTAAAATTCCAATCTGGCTGCCAACAAAAGCCCTTTCCAGCAAACCAGGGGCCCTGGGAATTGATGGGTTCTATCTAGTGTATTTAGCTACTTGCCTCTCAAATCATCTATTAAAAAGCATTAATACAGAAGGGTCTTTTCTCTATAGATAGAGATGCTGGGATTCAACCAGCTGTCATTGTGGCAACATCTGTTTTTCCTTTCAGAAAAAGATGTTTCTCAAGGAAACATTTAACTGGTTTCTTCAGCTTTATCATCTCAAATCCAGTACTTCTGAAAGTCATACTGAATAGTTAGTTATACAGTGGAATCACTGCTGCTTGATAATCTGAGCATCTCAAACGCACACCTCGGCCTGCATGGAGATGTCTGATTTAAAAGGCAAGTGGAGGGTTGGGGATTTAGCCCAGTGGCATAAGCATCTGCCTTACAAGCATGTGGTCATGAGTTCAATCCCCAGTACTGATAAAAAATAAAAAAAAAGAAGAAGAAGAGATGTGGGGTTTTTACTCTTTGTGCAGCAAAATCTGCAGACCATTCACCTGATTCAATAGGAAACAGAATGGCCCAGCTGGAGGACTCCTTAGAGGTCGGCTCTTCATACTCAGATTGCCTACTGCTGTGGATCTGGACCTGCAGATTTCATACTTGAAGATGACTTACTTTTTGACCTAGTATTTTCTGCAAGGAAAATGACACACAAACAAAAAATTCCTGCAACTATTTTTGTTTCCTTCTTTTAAAATGATGTCTGAGTAATTTGTAAGCTCGTAAAAAGGTTGTTACAAGGTAGGAAGTTGTGACAGGAATTCACAGTCAATCAAGGTCTTCTGTTTTAGTATTTCAAGCTTTTTTTTTTTTTTTTTTTTTTTTTGAGGTAGGGTCTTGCTGTAGAGTCCAGTCTGGCCTCAAACTAGCAATGGTCCTCCTGCATCAGCCTCCCGAGTACTGGGATTATAAAATTGCACCACCACTTCCAGCTTCTTTTTTTTAAAAATAAAACAAAATCCCCAAATCCTAATATTCTACTTTACTGGACATGGAAAACAGAAACTGATAATACTGGGCCTCTCTGAGTGACTTGACCCCAGAGATTGAAGCCTTGTTTATTGCTCCCTTCCATTTGTTAAGAGTCAAAATTACAATGAATTTAGTGCAAAGATCTTAACTGGATTTTCTTCATGACTCCAGATCAAGCGGTCTTCAAAACCAGAACTGATTCAAGGAACTCTTCTTATGTTCAAAAGAATCCTCATGGTCGGGAACCCGAAGTGAAGCACAGCGGCAGCTGATTGGTCAGGGCTCTACATTCCATTCTTCACATTTAAACATGGGTTGAACAGCTGGTCACCTGTGTGGGGAATCACTCAGACTGCTTCAAAGCTCAGGGGCATCTAAGGACACCTGAGGATGTGCCCCTCTTGTGTAGGATAGGTGCACTATGGGATACAGTTACATAACCATGACAGCACAGATAAACATGTATGTGCTGGTCATGATACTATACAAGGTGGTAAATATGAGGTCACAACCTGTATAAGAATTTTACAATAAAGGAGCAGGTAGCTCTGGCTCTTACGCTCTGGCTCTGGCTCTCTGCTCTGTTCCATGCTGCCTACTGTTGCTAATGTCTTGCACATATGTGTTCTTTAACTTTGGGACCTCCCCCGTGAAAATCTCCCTTGGGCTGCCTGAGTGGGCTGACAGCCTGCAACTGACTGAAGCTTAGCTACCATTGGTGGATGAGATTCAGTTATTTGTTACGTAAGAGTTAGGCTTTGGTAGTCAGCTACTAAGTTGGGTTATAGTTCCTCTCATAAGGAATTCTACATGGAGGCATCTTCAGACCAAATTCAGTTTAGCATACCTAAGCCTTTATCATTTTTCCGTGGAATCCTGCAGCCTTATGGAAGATAATTCGGGGACCCCTGTCATACTCCAGAACCTATTTTTAAAAATGCAGTTGCTAAGTGAGTAATTTAAGACTAGATTTTTAAAATGATCTCTTCCAAATCTCCCAAAAAGAATGCCAAATAATTTGTGTAGACGCTACACTTTCAGGAGATGGAAAATCTTTTTTCCCTGTCATAGTGTGGGCTGCACACAATGATTTCCCCTCAGTTGTACAGGATGGAGAGGGGAGGCATGTACGCCCACAGTAGAGAAACCTGAGGAACATTACCTCAGACAGGTGATCAGTTTCACAGTCATGGCGACAAGTCATGTTGATTGTGTGAGCCCTGCATATAGTGTGATAGGAATAGCATTTTTATTTTGTGACCTTTCTACTCTCAAGCCTATGACCATAGTGTAATCATTAAAAAAGTTCAGACCAATCACAACAGAAGAGCTGTCTACAGAATATTTGGTCAGTCTTTTTCAAATCTGTTAAAGTCATCAACAGTAAGGGAAGTCTAGGAGACCAGTACTACCAAAGGAAGACATGACCTCTAAATGTAATCAGGTTTTCTGAATTAGATTCAGGAGCAAGAAAAGGACTTTTTTTTTGGTGGGGGGAAAGCCTATTAAGCAATAACAGAGTTTGGACTTTAGTTAATAATTATGCATTGATAATTGGTGTGTTAATTGTAACGAACATACCATATTAATGAAAGATGTTAATGGGAAACTGGGTTTGGGGTGGGTCTATGAATTCTTTGTAGTGTTACTGAGATTTTTCTATAAATCCCAAATAATTCTACAATTAAATGTCTATTTCTTTAAATGATTACTCAATTATATAATATTTTTTAGTATAAGAAAAGGGTTTTTAAAAATCCAGGCTAGTCTGTTCTGGTCCTATGTGGAGCCTGAAGGGATTTCAAATACCAGCACAAAGGTCTAGACATAAATTTATGCAATCCATATGTCACAGCCTGGGATACAGAATAGAGTCCTACCTTTTAAAAAATGCACACAGAGGACGTCCCTTTTGCTTAGGCTAACTGGGTGATGGGTTCTGTGACCTTGGCCCCAACTTGGCTTGGTGCTCCGGCGTCAGTAGGGGCATGACCTAGAGCATCCTCACCTGGGCTAGGGAAGCCACAGTGGCCACCCTCCCCAGGGACCGGCTCATCTCAGCTCAGGGCTGGTCTAGGCTGGCGCCTTCAGTTCCCAGCTCTGCAGGCTGCAGACACAGGTGTCTTTAGGGGTCAGAGTCAGTGATAGCCATGTGAAGTCCTTGAGTTCAGAGGGAAAACAGTGCCCCTTCTCGTCCATTTCAAGCCTGTCCATTTCCTGCCCAGTATAAGTGATATTCTTTCCTCTTCCCCCAGGGACCCTTCTCACTTGATTTCCCAGCTATTTCTGTCTGCCGTGGGTGGAGAAAGCCAGTGTCACTGGGTGACTGTGTGACAGATGGGGACATATGGATCATTGGCTTGTGACCCGGTATAGAGAGATGAGCTAGGCCATTCTTTGGTTCAGCCAGCTCCATGACTCCATTTAATCTTCTGGGACCTCAGTCTTTCCCCCTGTAAATTGGGGACAGGGGAGAGAACTAGAAGACAAGCCTAACGTCAATGCTTTCTTTCCTCTGCACAGCCCTGGGTGCAGGAGCCAAAGCTGGAGGGGGCTGCAGGGTCCCAGAGATATTGCTAGCCCGAGGGGGGGGTCCTCATTCCTGGGGAGCAGAGAGGAAAAAGCCTCGCTCTGACCCTGCTTTAACCCACAGCCTGCCAGGGCCCTTTGCTATCGCGGTCTGAGGTTAGATTCCAGGCCGGGCCCTGGGTTCTGAACCCCTCCCCGCCGCGGAGCGCTTTCACTGGCTGGGGAGACTTAACGTTTTTGTTTTCAAAGTCTAAGTCCTTTCACGTTTCCTCTCCAAAGCGATGAAAAGGAATTCGGCTGCCAGGACGCATCACCAGGAAGATGAAAGCGGCTTTCCAGAGGCTCAATTCTTCCACAAACAATCTTCCTCTCCCCTCCCCAACTTGCATTGCGCCCAAGTGTGTATTGTTTTTAAATGTCAAAGGAAAAGGAAAAGAAAGACGGAGAGAAAACCCTTTTTTGCTTCTGAATGTCACATTCTGGTGAGGGGAGAAAAGGGAGAAAGAACAAGTGGCAGAATTAAAGAGATGCAGATTTGGGGAGGGGGGAGGTCTCTCCAGCCTAGCTCTCTTCTTTCCCTGCCCGGGTCACATTGAAATGTCAAATACAGCAGTTTGCAGCTGAAAGCGTCCCGGTGGGAATCGCTTGCCCTTCTCACCTGCGGGCCACTGTTCGCTCCCTGTCTCCCCAGCTGTTTCCCCAGCAGATGCTGCTCGGGATGAAGGAAGCCGGGGGTGTGAAGTGTTTTCCAGGCCTCCCGCACACCCTCTGCCTCGCTTTCCCTCAAGTGTCTCGCATGCATCTCCGGTCTGCACAGAGAGATGTTGCTCCCTGGGGCCTTTTCATTTTCCTCCGGGAAAAGGAAAGGCGCTCCAGTCCCTCAGGGCCCATGGCTATGCCTGGCACCTTTCTCCCTGGTGGCGGGCCTTCTGTGCATCCCACCTGGAGGTTAAAGGAAGCAGAACAATCCCGCACTTAAAAAAAAAAAAAAGGTGCAAATGGAGCTCAAAGCGTTTTAGGGGAGCCAGGACGGTGCGGGGGTGGGGAATGGGTATTTTCTTAAATTGCTGGAGGTGAGGGTGAATTGGTCCAGCCATACCTAGGGGCTTTTCAGTAATAGGTATCAACACCTTTAGATAGAGTACGAATTCTGGGCCCGGCAATTCCACTTCTGGGAATTATTTTTCCTAAGAACATTACCAGGCAAGAGTGTGAGGAGTTATACACGGGGGTGTTTGCCCCAGAATGCTCACAATACGGCTTGATTGAAATCATCCTAGTTTTTCTCTCAATAGAGGATTTTAAAAATGATGGCACACCTCCTCCTGATGGAATAGTACAGAGTCACTGAAAATGATAATATGGATTTATATTTGCAGATATGGAAAGATATTCACAAGCACTAGAGAAACAGCAGGCTATGAAATACTATGAATAGATTCTTTCTTTCTTTCTTTCTTTCTTTCTTTCTTTCTTTCTTTCTTTCTTCTTTTTCCTTTTCTTTTTTCCTTATGTTTCAGAAGAAAAATGTATGGAAGGGTAAGTGCTCAGGCATTCAAGTCTGGGTGGTAGAACTATGGATATTGTCTTCTTTATAATTTTCAGTGGTTTCTCACCTTTTGTCATTCCTGTTTTAATTAGACAGACAGCTCAACAGCTGTTAATTTTTAAGTGCATAAACTAACTTTGTGTGTTTTGTTTGCTATCCTTCTCTCCTTCCTTCTTTCCTTTCTTTCCCCGTCCCTTCTCCTAGTGGTGGGGATTAAATACAGATTCTCTTTCACGTGAGGTAAGCATTCTATCACGAAGCTACGCCCTAACCCCTATCTTTTATTTATGTTGTACAATTATAATTTTCCTGGTGATTATAGTGTTCATTTCATAACCCAGAACCAGAGAATGATTGTTTTTGGCATCAAAAAAACAAAACATCAAATCCGTAATAGATTGCCAAATACCATGAAGTTTTGCAGCTTTTGCTTTGGTCACATATTATTTAACCTTTGTCCTTGTAATAAAGAATAACTGTCATCAGGTCTCTGCTTTGAGCTGGTCCCGTGTCACCCATCTGCTTGACTTTCCAGAGGCCAGAGCTACTTTTCCATTTTACCAAGTTCCCCAGCCTGCAGGAGCCTTTGTGCTGGTTTATTTATTTATTTATTTATTTATTTATTTATTTATTTTTTACTACAGCTCCAACCCCACCCAGAACAAGGTGTGTAAAGTGACACACTGAAAAGGCGATGTCCTGGACAGCCCAGCACATGTAGATACTGCTATAAAGTAGACTTGCTTCTAATATTGACAGGTTTCTGAAAGACCCTAAGCTTCCTTTTCCTTGAATTGCTTCCAGAATCATTGTTGGAAATTTATGTGATTCTGTCTGTACAGTCAAAACTGAGTTCCTTTTCTTGTATGGTGAGGTAAGGCCTTGGCTGTGGATTTAATATATGACAAAGACTGCAGTCCCAACTCTCATCCGAGGATGAGCTGGTGTCCTGGGTAGCTTGCTGCAGGGTAAGCCTGCATTTCCAGTTTGTGCTCCAGTGGGCGTGGCTGGGGAAGCCAAGGGAAGAGACCCAATCTGGTCACTTAGAATGTGGGCTGCCATGTTGGAAAGCTGGAGGCAGGGCTTGAGTGTGAAGAAGATTTGATTCTTGAAGCGCATGCTCCTGTCAGCCTTTCTCATCTGGCAGTCTAAAGACTGATCTCTCATATTTGGTAATAGAGGAGAGGGAGAAGGTAGCAAAAAGGCAGCCTTTACTTGTGCTTATTGTTCATGGGCATACTGCACTGTCCATGTGGTGGCAATTATTTGCATAGACCAGTGTGTATACGTGTCACTGTCTCCCAGGCATCTTTTCCTTGCTGGGAAATGTTCCCCAAGGGCTATGGAATGAAAAGGTTAACCAAGAAAACTCTCTTAGTCTCTTGCAAGGATTCTTGAAGCCATGACCCTTCAAGGTTCAAGGATGATTGAAGGTCAATGAGTCTTGAGGGTATCCTCCCTCTCCTAGTCCTGATGGCTGCCTGGTAACACAGATCCTGCTCAGTGTGGGAAGAGGGAGCTGCAGAGAAAGAGTGAGTGGCTGCTGCTTCCCGGGCAAAGAAAAGCTCTGGGGAAATAAAAGACAGCTGGGTAAGAAAGAGCAAGATGCTTCCATGAACTCTTTCATTGGTTAACAGAGGCCATGCTAAGCAACAGCTAGAAGGAGTTTGAGCATCCGTGACTGGCCAAAGAACAATTCTTTGCCTTCCCTCTTAAATAAGAACACTTTCTCTGGGACTGAGATCTAGTCTAAAGTTTGTTTCTTACTCAGTCTTTCTTGGTTGTCTTTTCTGAATCTTTGTTTTTTTAGGTCTTTACAATACTAACTACCTGGGAAAAGTATAGGTTTGTGAGACTCAGCTTTAGTGGTCACAGGATACATACTTTTAGATATGTGTACTTCTTTGGCATTGAATTTCCTTCATCTTTACAGTGGGGACTGTTAAACCAATCTTCAGGGGTAAAAAGACTCAAAAGGCTGGCGATGATGTAGTCCTGGGTTTCTGGTATTGGTCAGCTCTTTCTGTCATTGTGACAAAATACCTGTGCATAACAACCTAAACAAAGGAAGGTTTATTTTCACTCATGACTGTGTGAGTTTTTGATCTATGATCACCTGGCTCCATTGCTCTAAGGCCTTCGGTGAGGCAGAAATATGACAGTGGAAGGACATGGTGAGAAAAGCCACTCATTTCCTGGCAGCCAGGAAGGAAGCCAGAGGGGAAAACGTCAGATGGCAAAGAGCTGGAGAGGAGATAGATCCTCTGAAGCCACACTCCCAGTGACCTGCTTCCTCTAACCGGATCTCTCCTCCTATAGCCGTCATTTCCCAGTAATGTTCTCTAACAATGATCTAATCATTGCATTTATCCTCTGATGAGGTTATAGCCCTCACGACTCAGTCACCTTGCAGAAGCCTGGTGTCTGAGCACATGAGGCGTTTTAAATCTAAACCATAACGTTTCCTCTTTAGCTTTATGGCGTTCTTTTCTAGTGTGTCATTCCAGATTGGTGCTCTTGCGCTCTCCTCCATCGGTAGCTCCTTCATACCTCTTTCTCTCTGCCTTGGCCCTTCCCTCTTGCCTGAAATATCATTTCCCTCCTCGCCACTTCTACAGCTTAGGGTAAGTGACATCTCACTTGTGAAGTCTGGTCTGCCTCTGTGTCTCTGCCTGTTTAATTTTCCTCATCAATTACCTTTCTCCTCCCTTAGACTGAACTTTCTGAGGACATTGCATAGCTACTACTGAATAAATACCCAGATTATTCAAGTGCTGTATGAAAGGCAGGTGCTGTTCCACTTTTTTTCTTTTCTCTAAGTAGTCCCCACTCTGAAGAATCTTTGATTCCATGAACTAGAATGACTTGATCACACCCTTATAAAATAAGCTTATCAGGGGTAGTGACTCTGATACCTATTTCCTCCTTCTAGTGAACCCCCATCCCAGTGGTCTTCAAACTTATTTAGGTGCTTAGAAGTCTCCATACTGTTTGAGATGTTGTCTGTATCTTGTGAACTATTGATACATTATTAGTGAAATATATGCTGATGTGAGTGCAATCACAAGGATGCACATGTCCACTGAAAGCACACAAAAATCAAATTCCCAAACCCAAGCTTTCAAATGAGTTATACTTGTGTTCTCTCAATTTTAGAAGTTAGTATTTGTTTGCTGTGCTTTGCTTATTTACTTGATATGTGAGTGCTCACAAGAAGAGCAGCAATAATGATTAGTTGGAGAACAAGTTAAAATTGAGGGCATTCCTCATTAGTCATTGCTGAATTTGGACAGCTTAATTGATTTGTTTTATACAGTTTGTTGGGTTCTTAGGATATGCCAGACATCACGCAAGAATCCTGTGCCCTGTCTTAGCTATCTTCACAACCACTCTGTGACTCGGATGTTTTTATTGATTTCATCATACAGATGACAAAAATGGAAGGCTCACTGTTAAAGACAAAATGTTTTCACAGTGAAAACTTGATTGTGATAGTAACCAAAAAAAAAGTAAGCATAGGTCAGGATTTTATTTACCAGATTAATTAATGAAGGGGCCACTATGACATTGTCACCTGCTGGAAGGAGGACTCAAAGATCAGATCTCATCCAGGCAATCAAGAGACCACAGCACAGCGCAGTGTAGGACATATCTGCATTTCCGTGGATGAAAAGAACTTACGTTACTATAGGTTCCCTACAGTACAGAGTTGGAAAATCACTAAGTAAATGCAAGGTGGTAGAACCCAGGGCATATACTATCCAGCACACCCAATTATTTCTTTTCTACTTATTTCAAAGTTTTCCCCAGTTTTTCATGGGATTAGAGGTTACCACAAGGTCACATAGCTGGGATGTAAATCCCAGCAATCTAGAGCCAATGACCATAACAATTGATCTTTTACTAGAAAAGATTAATTACTAATAGAAAGAGTACCTTTTCCTTTTGGACTTGTTATTCCTCTTATTGTTTGATTTCCTGACATACACGTCTTCCCTCTGTGTAGAAATACTGCACTGTGTGTGTTTTAGGTTTAGGAAATGAACTCTTATTTATTAAACTCTTAATAGTTATCAGGTATTATATTAAATGCTTAAAGTTTAAGATCTCACTCTATATTAACAGCCACCACTTAAGGTGGTTATCAGTAACACACACAAACACACCCTGTCAAACAGGTGAACACATAGGCTTAGAGACACTCCAAGCTGCAAGGCTGCTGGGGTGGAGCTGTGATTGGGACATGGTCCCTTCTGAACAGCACCGTGATTATCCAGTAGTGAGCCAGTCACTGTCTTCACCTGCATGGTTCCCAACTTTTGGAGGTTCCGTCATTTGCTGTGTGGACGAGGTGTTGTGCTGACGCCCTGGGGATGTGATAGCATTGAAAATAAGCAAGTTTTCTTCCTCTGGACTCAGGGGACCCCAATTAGTGTGCATGTGGCAGCTCTGAAGTGGCATGGCGCTTCCTGCAGGTTGTTGAGGCACGATCCTCAGCTTGCTCTGTCACCATGGCTCGGATGTTTGCATAAATCGAGTCCTTGTCAACCGCCCTCCGGACTTGCTGAGTCAGAAACCCTAGGAAGGCAGGGCTGACCACACGCTTTCAGGATTCATCCTCAGGCATTTGGGGGACTGCAACTATGAAGTTTGCAGACAGGCCGGGAGACGCATCCCGGTCACACTATATGATATTGGGCAACTTAGCTTGGCTCTGGAAGACCTGTTTTCCTCATTTGAAAAATGAGGATAATTATAGTTGTGAGGAGTGAATAAGATAATCCAGAGGAAGCATTTGGCACACTGCCTGGCACCGGCTGTGTTCCCAGTAAATGTCAGCTATTCATGTATTTCATTGATTCTAAGATGCTCTTTTTTTCTCTTCACATTAACATCTCTGAAATCAGTCTGCTTCTAAAAATTGATGGGGTGTCATGAACTCAAAGGGAGCATTTTTCTTCTTCTTCTTCTTGGTGGTTTCTAAAACAATAGTGCATTTCCTAACAGGTGGAGTCTAGACTTGGCAAAATATAGGTGTGTCAGGGCCTGGTGCACAGAGCTGTTGATCATAAGACCTCTTTCAGAAGTGCTGGCAGAGGGGGAATCGCAGGTCTAATGTCTAAGGTGTGTCTGTCTTGCCAATGGCTTCTGTACTGGCAGAAGTCTAAGGAAAGGTGGCTAAGCAAGGTGGGGGGAGGTTCGCCCCTCTCTGGTGCCGTCGTCTCCATGGTACCAGGACCCTACTCAGCCCACCTGTCTTGGCTCTGCTGTCCAATACCTCTAGCCAGGCAGCTTGAATTGGGTAGGGGGTTGGTGGCAGAGAAGGGGCTCTGCATAGCTTTCCCTGTCTTCCTCTATCAGCTGATTTCCAAATGCATCCTTTTGATTTTCTCTGGGCCTTTTGGTTCTGTTTTCCATTTCCTGTGCATCCCTTTTCAAGGAAGGGTTTTCAGACTGAACCCTGGGCCCAGAAGCAGCTAGCAATAGTCTTACAACCAGTCTGACCCAAAATAGCCAGTCAGGAAGAAATCTGTCCCCTCTCATCCCAGCCACTCCTGCTTTGGTCTTTTTTCTGCTCTACTACTATTTGACCAGACTGGGATTTGGCAGAAAGATAGGGGTAGGGGAAAGTTCCCCTGTTGCTGTTGTTTTTAAGGTGGTCCTATAGGAAGGAATCAGCTTAATAAGTGGTTTGTTTCCTTTGAAAAAGAAACATCTGGGTTTAGATTTTACTATTTACTATTTTACTATTTTAAACCCTTTCAATTAGACCCTTGGGGTTTCCCAGGCCTGCCTGGGGGAGTTTTTCCCTAAGCTTCCCTTCCTTTATTTCCCAAACCCAGAGACAAATGTTTGTTTTTCTCACATATTCATCAAGGCCAGCCCTTTGGAAAGCAGGAGGCCTCGCACTGACATGGGAAGCTGGGTCCTGCCCGGGGAGGCTGTGCTGGGAACAGTCCTTGGCAGCTCCTCTTCCTGCCCCCTGCTGCCATTTACCATGGAGAGCTTGGGGGTGGCAGATGGAGGGTGGGGGAGCGACACATTTGCTGAGCCCAGTGGAAACCCTTGATTTTGAGAGGGAAAGGGACTTTGTCATGTATTTCCTGATCCAAGAGTATCAATCAGTTTCAGAGAAACAGTAGTGAAAAAGAGAAATTGTTTACAGCAGGAAAAGTGATTATAAAAGCTGTCAACTGGCTTTGTGTCTTTTGTTCCTGCTGGTGCCTTGGTGAGGATTGGGGCAGCCCAAGAGCAGCTCTGCCTGCCTGGGTCTACAGTCCCTGGAGTTCTGGGAGGGGTGAGAAAGAAGGCCCTGGCGGGTGTAGAAAGCCCTGGCTTGGCAATCTTAATCGTGGCCCGTTTTCCTCTTTCTGTGGGACGATAGATACTTTTCTCCAAATCTCTGCAGGGAGTGGTCAGACCTAGCTCATGGGCTGTAACACTGAAGTGGGTTTGGCAGTTCCTTTTCCCTCTTTCCTTGGAATCTATACCTAATATCTTTTCTGTTTTGCAGCGCTGGGGATCAAACCCATTGTCTTTGCTCTGAGCTACATCCCTAGGCCTCTTTTAGTTTTTAATTTTCAAATAGAGTCTCAGTAAGTCACAAAGTTATCCAGGCTGGGCTGCAACTTGTGATCCTCCTGCTCAGCCTCTCAGAGTTATAGGTTAATATCATTGCAGTATGATTTTTTAAATGGTGTTTGAAGCAGGATAATGAGGGAAGGAAACACTAGCTCCTTTGTCCCCAAGTTGAACACAGTTTGGCGACATTCCTTGGGTGGAAGTCACACGTCTGTGCCTGGACTCTGTGTTTCCATCCTGCTGGCTGCGGGTTTCGCTCTGCTGAGCTGAGGGTGCTGGATTAAAGGGCCTCGATCTAAGTGAAGAGTCTGTCTGCCTTCCTGACAGTTGTGAGAATTTCTGATTGACAGAGGGCAGATTCTATGCTGGCAGAGGGGCCGAGGGCACAATGTGACAGTCGCCGATGAGAAAGCTGGGTCTCCGTGTGTGTCGTAAGGCCCTGCTGGTGTCAGATGGATTGCATTCCTGTACTGCAAAGTGCTTCTTCAGTAAGGAATCAAAAAACTTTGAAGGCTGTAGTGATGGGCAGTAGCCTAGGGGCAGAAAAGGGTCTATACAAAAATTCTGGGCAACTGCAGGTTCAGGTTGAAACACATGGCCCTGAGCCTAATTGAGTAACTGAATTCATAGGACTAGCAATACACTACAAGTGGCTCTGGGAAGCTACTAGGAAGAAATGCAAGATCTTCTAACATACAAAGCAGGTTAGGGAAGATTTCCATCCATCATTTTATTAACAGGTGGGTTCCCAGGGTGATTTTGAGATTTATCAGTGATTTAATTAAGCTCTTAAAAGGTAATGCAGAAGCGACCACCGGAGTCTTTGGCCTCTTTGACAAGGAGCACGTGGCTCTAGGTCTAATTGTCAGAATAATTATTCAGTCCCCTGCAAACCACTGGCAGCAAATGCAGCTCTGTGCATTGGTGTGCTTTTAATTATCTACAGGATCTGAGGATGAGGGCTATGTGGGTATGTTTTTATGAGATATTTCAGCTTGTGTGTGTGTGTAAAAATACCTAGCAATCTTTCCTGGCTGGTTTCATTTATTTTAAAATAAATCATGGTGTCTGCATAGATGCTCAGGGTTTGGAGAATCCAAAGAGAGATATTTATTTTCATAATACATGGGCTTTGTCTTTGAGAAAAGCTGAGAATTTTTGTTAATACCACTCAGATCAATAAAGCACTTGCTGTTTGCACACTGGGTTTTTGTGGGCATTGCTGTAATAATTGGTATTAGCCAGACATTTTAAAATAAGGGCTAAGGGCCAAAACGAAGCAATTGAAATAAATTAATCTGTCCTAAGGAAATGAAAACCAGTTGGGCTAAAAATAAAGGCAATGTGTTTTAAAGAAAACAGAACAGGTAGCAAAATCAGAATCCGATTAATGTGTCAGGCGTTTCATCCACTTAGAATTGTGGTACCAAACCATGTGCCAAGCTCTGAGCTCAGTACTGGAGATGTAAACTATTTTCACAGAACTATTTTCACTGATGCATGAGGCTGGTTATACAAATGGCTCAGAAGCTCAAGCACAAGGTGCAAAGAAAGGGAAATACAGACAGGTGACAGTGGTCACAAAAGGGGTCCCTTGATGGGCAGAATTAGCTAGGTGAAGTGTGTGTGTGCGTGTGCATGTGTGTGCACACCCGTGGCAGTGGTACAGCTGGTGATGATGTGGGAAGAGTGTATTTAAGGTCCTGCAGCAGAATCACAGGCTCTGTAAGTGCTCCTGTGTTAGAGATGCCATCGAGAAGTGCCACAGCCCGGGTGCCTTAAAGAGAAATTATTTCATAGCTCTGAAGGCTGGAAGTGAAGACCATGCCATCAGCAGGACTGGTTTCTTTTGAGGCCTCTCTCTCTAGCTTGTAGACAGCTGCCTTCTCCGCTGTGATCATAAGGTCTTCCCTCTGGCTGTCTCTGCGTCCAGATTTACTCTTCTAGTAAGAACGCTGGTTGGATTGGTTTAAAACCCACCCTAAAGATTCATTGTAACTCAGCTACCTCTTTTTTTCCACTCTTTTAAAAATCAGTCACACAGATTCATGGGCTTGATTTTGGTAGATTTGTTTTTGTGAATGATATGAGCAAAATATAAGCCTTGAACCCCACCCATGTGAGAATGGGAGAGGGCAGGACAAGGGAGCAGGTAAATCCAAGCTGGGAAATGATCAGCTACCCCTGTCTCCAATTACAGTCCCAGTCCAGGTCCTGGGACTTCAATATATGAAGGGGAAGAGGTCAGAACTCACTCCTTACTGCTCTATAAAATAACTGCATGGAAAAGTTTCAAAATTGTGTGTTAATAATAAGCATAACTCTTGAAAAAGGTTAGAGTTTAAAGCAACTTCATCTTACTGACTGGTACTTTGTATGAATGGGTAGCAAACCATAACTGTAGTGGAGAAATAGTAGAAATAGAAAGGATGGAGGAAGCTCTTCTGTTACCCAGGAAAATGTAAACTTCAGTAAGATTAATAAAGTGGTCATGTTTTTAAAGCTTCAAGGAATCAAGGTGGTGACTGCAACATATTGTTAATGTACCAAATGTCCCTGAACTGTTCACTTTAAAATGGGTAATAATTTTATGTTGTGGGAGTTTCACCTTAATAAAACAAACAACTCGAACATAAAGTAGGAGAATTTTTTAAATGACAAATACAAAGGCCATAACCTCAGAATAGATGAAAAAAGTACTGTACAAAAGCAAGTGAGAAGAAATATGGTACCAGGGTTTTACAGTGAAAATGCACTAATTATACAACAGGCATGAGATAGCATATTAGGCAAGACAATGAAAATAAGTGTTTTAAGCTTTACACAAAGGCTTTTGAGCAATATTTAAAAAGTAGTGAATTATATTCTGTTGATAAAGAATGCATCTAAGATAAATTGCAGCAAGGTTGAAAATAAAATAAACTAAGATCGAGTAGGCAAATACAGACTCAAAGAAAGCAGGGCTGGCAATGTTACTTTCCAAAAAGTGATCTTCAAGGAGAAACCAGACCAAAGCTAAACCAAAACAAAACAGATGAAAAAAACCCCATCAAATGGAGAACAGGGATTCATGTTTTCCTAAGCTGTGCATTTTATAAAATGTGTACTTTCTGAGTGCATAGACTGTCCCAGTGGCTAAGCCAGGCACTTTGTCCTACTTTATGTCTCAGGAGCTGTTATCCGCATAGCTGAGGAAGGGTGACTGAGGCTAAGAGAATTTTGTAACTGCTGGAACACAGGTTCGGGTTGTGCCCAGGGTCTGAGGCTTGCCCAGTGTGGTTCCCTCCTTTGTTTGCTCAGCCACCTGACAAAATACATGGTAACTGAAACTTCTTTAAAAGTCTCTGTAAAATAAAATTTAAAAAAATTCTAAAAAAATTTGAGGCCTGGGATATCTCAGCGGCAAAAGCACCTGCCTGGCAAGTGAGAGGTCCTGATTTTGATTCCTGGTCATCCCCCTCCCCCACAAATGCAATGAGAAGGTGATGGGAGTGTAACTTGATGGCTTTACGCTAACAACCTTCCGTAGAAATGATTAGAATATATATTGTTGCAAAAAAAAAAAGAAAAAAGCAGATTTAAAATATAGAAACTGCACAGGTCGTGATCTCTGACTCCATTGCATTGACACTAAGAATAAACAACAATCCAATCACTTTAAGAAAGAAAACAACAAAACCCTCAAGCCTTCCAAACCCAAACCCATTTCCTTTGTAGTTTATTTGAAAGGTAATAAAGACAGAAGATGTATAAAAAGCAAATGAAATGTAGCTAAATGAAATATAGTTTAAAGGGGAAATGGGCAAAGCGAATGATTTTTTTTTAAAACGAAGAAGAAAAATAAATACACAAGATAGTCATTTCAGGAAAACAAAGAAAAGGCCAACAAATGTAACAAGCCAAACGGTGGAAAAGAAATAATAATTGAAATATAAAATCAGTATAAATACTGACTCAGAATACAGAGAAAAATCACAGTATAACTGAGAGCTGGATTTCTGGTTGTGTTTCTGGAAAATTTAACAGAGAAAGAGAAAACAAAACTTGAGAGGAAAATAAACTAAAACCTTAGCTATGGAGTATATTTTAAAACTTTCATAAAAGAATAAATAGGTGGAGATGGATGTTCTATCTTTGAAATTGTTTTAAGGGAAAATAAAATCCCCAAAGAAACCAATGTACTTGGGAAAAAGTAATAATAATTAAAGAATTTATTCTTAAATGTATTTCAGGACCATATAAATTTCTGGTGAGTTATTTTAAAATTTAGGGAAAAGCTTATTTTTATGATGAAAGAAATAATGGAAAAAACCCGCAATTTTGTAAAACTGGCTTATTCCTGATCTTAAATCTTTCACTGTAGTGCAAATAGGAAAATTATAAATATGCTGCATGAGTATGTATGTGAAATTTAAAACCATGAAAACTAAATTCAAAACTGAGATTGATGTAAAGAAGTTATTTATTTTGGTGCCGAGAGCTGAACTCAGGGCCGTGCCCTTGCGAGGCAGGTGCTTGTGCCACTGAGCTACAACCCTGGGCCCTCATGTAAAGAATTTATGGACAGTTTTGTGTGAGGAAATTGTTTTTCTGATCAGTTACACCAGTAGAGCCCAGGGAAACATAGTATCAGTTAATGCTGAAATATAGTTGATAAATAAAATTGACATATAAATTTAAAATTCTGTTCCTGCAAAACACACTCAAGTTAATAGCTTTGCCATATATGAGCAAAAAAGACTGCATTAAACTAGCAAGAATACATCACAATACCTAAAAGTAATGCTTGTAAGAGATGTGTACAATCTATGACAAAACTCCCACATTTTATTGAGCTCTATAAAAAAGAATCAAATGGGATGCAGCTCATACATCATTTTATGGAACATGATGATATAAAATGCTAATTCACCCCAAGTTAACTTATAGGCCTCATAAATTTCAGCCAAAATTTCCAGTGTAATATTTTTGGTGAAAACTTGATGAAATGAGTCTATAGTCCGTGGGCTTTGGAGGAGATGGGACTAAAAGAAGAATGAGAACCAGGTATGTGACTTTGTAAATCAAGAGTCCTCAAACCAGAACACCCAGGAGTGATAAGGTAACAAGTCCCTAAACTGAAGGCTTTCAGAAGTATAAACCAGAGGGAGAGTGGATGGAATCCTTTAAAAATGGCATCGGCTGTTGATGCAGAGGGGTAAAATCAGAGCTTTTTCTGATTTTAAACACCAAAATAAATTCCAGATGGAGCCAAGCTTTAAATGCAAAAATATTCTGCTGCATTTGTAATTAACCAAATGCAAATTAAAATATCACTTTTTCCCTGTTACATTGGCAAATGTTTTAAAAAACCATTTGATTTTAGGAGAAAGTGTGGAGAAGAAAGCCATTTGCAGGCTTCTGGTGGAGGCTTATAAGGATTTTGCTCATCTAAAAATGTTCAGACTTTTTGATCTACAAGTCTATGTCTTGGCATCTAACCCAAGAAAAAATAGAAAGCTAGGTAGATAGACAGATAGAGAGTCAAAGTTTTACTTACAAATATTTTTACTTCAAGTTATATTATAAGTTAAGTCCAATAGTTGGGATTTGTTAAACATCATGTAATCCCCATAATGAAATGTTAGGGAGTCAAACAAAAACTTTAAAGATTAATGACATGTAGCATACTTATGATATAATGTTAAATGGCTGGTGCAGTGGTGTATGCCTATAATCTCATGACTGGAAAGGCTGAGGCAGGAGGATGGTGTTATGATTTATATGTGGATATTCCACCAAAGATTCATGTGCTCTGGGGGGGGGCTAAAGGGGATTGAATCATGGTGTGCTATACTAAATGTACTGTTAGGCTGTGGGGCTTGGTCAGAAGATGTGAGTTACTGGGGGTGTGACCTGGAAGGGTGTATTTCTTTTCTTGGCTTGTATGTTCACTCCCTACTTCCTGTCCACCATGATTGTATGAGTCCTTTCCTCCTGCTAGGTTCTTCCACCATGTCTCTGACCATGCAAGGTTTTAAACTTCTAGAACATGAGCCAAAGTGAAGTTTTCTTCCTTTAAATTGCAGGTGTTGGGTATTTAAAACCAGTGACCAGGAAAGTGAGACTAAGATAACAAGTTTGAGGCCAACCTGGGCTACTTTGCGAGACCATGTCTCAACAAAAGAACAAATAAACAAATAAACAGAGGTAGGTATATAGCACAGAATAAAGTGCTTTCTGAGTAGGCATGATAGACTTAGACCAATTCTCAGTATCCACACCCTACACAAACAAAAGATGATCCATAATTCAATTTTATTAAAAATATATTAAAATGAAAAAATTACAAATAAAACACAAGAAAATGATAAGTACTATCTCTATATAATGAGATTTTAAATATGTTTATATTTTTCTTTATTTGTCAAATTTTCTAAATTAAAAATGAAGTACTTTTGTGAATGGAAAAGGAATTATTTTAAAAAAGAGTACCAACAAAGAAAAGACTAGGCCCTAATGGATTCATGGCTAAATTCTACCAGAAATTAGAAATTTAGAAGAGATTTAATGACAATACTCCTCAAACTCCTTAAATCAAATTGAAAGGGAAGCAATTCACTGTAATTCATTCCTGGAGGCAAATATTACTCTGATACTAAAACCAGAGAAAGACCCAACCAAAAAAGAGAGCTATAGGTCAATCTCCCTAATGAACATATATGCAAAAATCCTCAACAAAATGCTAGCAAACAGAATGCAACAAATCAGCAAGAAGATTATACACCATGGCCAAGTAGGATTCATCCCAAGAATGCAGGGATGGTTCCACATACACAAATCGATAAATGTAATACACCATATCAACAGAGACAAAGACAACACAAAGCAAAACAACCACACGATCATCTCAATAGATGCAAAAAAAGTTATTGGTAAAGTCCAACACTCATTCATGATAAAAACCCTAGAGAGAATCAGAATAGGTGGCTTCTACTTCAATCTGATAAAAGCCATTTAGGACAAACCAACAGTCAACATCATACTAAATGGACAAAAACTGAAAACTTTCAATCTAAATCAGGAGCAAGATAAAGATGTCCACTATCACTGCTCCTATCTAATATAGTTCTGGAAACATTAGCCAGAGCAGTCAGACAAGAGAGAAATAAAAGTAATAAGGATATGAGAGGAAGAAGTGAAATTATCATTATTCACAGATGACATGATACTATATGTAGAAGGCCTCAAACTCTCCACTAAAGGACAACTAGAGTAACTAAGTAAATTCAGCAGTGGAGTCAGATACAAAGTCAATATTCAAAAATCAATAGTGTTCTTGTACACAAACAACAAACTCAATGAGAGAATTATGAGAATAATACCTTTCACAATAGCATAAAAAATCCATAAAAAACAAAACCCCGAAATACTTAGTAATCAATTTTAAAAAGGATGTAAAAGATCTGTATATTGAAAATTAGAGTACTCTGAAAAGGAAATTGAAGAGGATATCAGAAAATGGAAAGATATTGCTTGCTCATGGGTAGGAAGAACCAACACTGTCAAAATGGCCATATTCCCAAAACCATTATACAGATATAATGCAATTCCAATCAAAATACCTTTAGCATACCTCACAGATCTAGAGAAAATATTCCTAAAATTAATTTGGAAATAGAAGAGACCTAGAATAGCCAAGGCAACAAAGCCAAGGCAGAAAGCATCACAATCCATGACTTAAAATTATACTACAAAGCCACTGTTATAAAATCAGCATGGTACTGGCAAACAAAACAAAGCACCCCTAAAAAACAGGCCTGAGGACCAGTGGAACACATTAGAAGAAGCAGACACAATTACAAATACATTTAACCACCTTATCTTTGACAAAGAGATGGTTCCATATTCACTGGAAGAAAGATAGCCTCTTTAACAAATGGTGCTGGAAAAACTGCCATTTCACATGCTGAAAACTAAAACTAGATCTGTGTCTATCACCATGCACTAAACTGAAGTCAAAGTAGATCAAAGATCTAAATATTAAAACAGAAGCTTTGAATCTACTGGAAGGCTAGGTAGGTAGAACTCTTGAAAACATAGATGTTGGCAAAGAGTTCATAAACAAAATGCAAACTGCACAAGCAGTGCTTCAAAGTGTCAACAACAGGGACCTCATCTTATTAAAAAGTTTCTGCTCTTCAAAAGAAATCACCAACAGAGTGAAAAGACAACCTGCAGAATGGAAAAAAAAAATTAGTGAACTGTCTTTCAGACAAAGAACTTCTACCTAGAATGCATAAAAGTTTGAAAAAAATCAGTTCCCTCAAATTCAAAGACCCAATACAAAAATGGGCATCTGGATGAATATGCACTTCTCAGGTGAAGAAATATGAATGACTAATAAATATATTAAAAATGTTCAACATCATTGATCATTCAAGAAATGAAGATTGAAACAACACTGAGCTTCCATCTCACTCCAGAAAGAATGGCTATCATCAAAAAGTCAACCAATGGGCCAGGGATTTAGCTCAGTGGCACAAGCACCTGCCTGGCAAGTGCAAGGTAATGAGCTCAACTGCCAGTAGCAAAAAAGAAAAAAGAAAAAGAAAAGAAATCAACCAGTAACAAATGCTGGAGGGGCTTTGGGGTAAAAGGAACATTTCTCCACTGTTAGTGGAAGTGTAGACTGGTGCAACCACTGTGGAAATCAGTGTGGAAGTTCCTCAAAAAGTAGAGCTGTATGTCCTATTCAATCTAGCTATTTCCCTTCTGGGTATTTTCCCAGGAGAACTGAAAATATCATATCACAATATGTTTATAGCAGCTCTATTTGTAATGGTTAAATCTCGGAAGCAACCCAAATGCCTATTAACCTTGGAATGGATAAAAAAGATGTGGTATTTTTATACAATGGAGCACTACTTGGCTATAAAGAAGATTTTATAGGTAAATGGATGAAACTTGAGATCATATTCATAAATAGAATATATTAGACTCACATATGTAAACATCATATTGTCTTCCTAGTATAAATAAGATCCAAAATGTAGAATAGATATTGTGAAAGTGAAAGGAGAGGAAACTGCTCAAAAGGAAAGAAAAGTGGGATGGGGAAAGGAGAAATGAAAGAAGGGAAAAGATTATATACAAGATAGATAATTATGTTACTAATCTCATTAGTTCATCAAAAAGAACAGCTTGTGCTTTCATTGTTTGGTCAATTTTTCATGCTTATATGTTGTAATCTCAGCAACTACTTGGAAGATAATAATATACAATATATTAAACATTGTTTTTTAATTTTTTTTATTTTGAAGGTAGTAAACTGCAACAGAACAAGATAGAACAAAGCCAATCTAGACAATGCAGTGAAATTCATGCAGAACTTCATAGTAGGATACCAGTATAACAGTAATAGGTACCATAGTATATCTGGTTATCTTCACAATAGTTGTCCATTCAATCAGGTATAGCAAAATCAAACCAAAAACAGAACATTATAAAACCTATCAAAACAGAATATTGAATAGAGCAAAACAGTTAATCAGAACAAAGCAAAACAGTGAAAACAATATTTGCCTTCAAAGAGAAGATAGAAGGAAATCCCCCATATTTGCTATACTGCGTACGATCATCCTCCTAAGAGATGCTCAGACCTCTGGCCCCCAGTTGCTAATGGAGGCAGGGAGTGGGGATGGGATGTTTGATTCTCAGCCCGCTCCTCAATAGGTTCATGGGAGACGCTGACTTGCTCTCTTCCTGGCTCGCGCGCCACAGCCACTTACTAGAAAGGGGGTCATGCTTTCTTGCTCAGCGCCCTAAGTTCCAACATGGCTCTATATTAAACATGTTAATCTCCTATTATTTTGTTTTGAAATTCTGTATCATCATTTTTCTTCTTTTTTGCTTTTTAAAATAAAATAAAATAAAAAAAGGAATACCACCAAATGAAATACTGAAGAAGAATTAAATGTAAAAAACTGGAGCAAAAAAGAGAAATAAATAAAAATTCTTAAATTTTCAGGAATGGGGAAGAACTTTGAAGGTATGAAAGAAAAGGAAGAATCATAAATGCAGTTGTCCACAGATGTGGCGGTGATTTTCTAAAAGCAAAATCCCATTAAAAAGCTATCCAGAAGTTGAAAACATGCTTGCAATAAAATTGACAAGACTACAAGAATAAAAACAACTCCTCTCTAAATACAAACATAGTTCAAGTATATTAACAGGTAATTTAAATAGAAGAAAGAATAAAAACATTTAGTAAATATAAGAAGGAAATGGTTCTGAGAAATCAAAGGAATATATAGAATCGTTATATTTTCAAGATATACACAAATATTTACAACAATATTAAGTGAGAATGAAAAGATGGATGCATTTATGCCTGATTTTATGAAACTGGAAAAGCAAATAGATGGAAGAAACCATAACAGATATATTAACATTAGCTCTGGCTAGGCAGGTAAATTAGGGCTAACTTTAGAGACCTCTATAGATGGTTTTGGCTAGGGCTCTCTATGTATGGAGATATATGTGTGGAGGGGATCTGTCCATCTTTTTATTCCTGCTGGTAGAGTAACTTTAGAGTAACCCTGAGAGTCCAAACATACACCCACAAATAGAAGGTGTTGAGACCTTAAGTCTCAATGCTCTCTATTCTATTCTACAGAATTTGCTACAGCAAATGCTTCTTTTCAAAAGCAACTATGGTGTCTATGGAATAAGGAGTGCCTCTGGCAAGGGAGGAGGAAGGCAAGGAAAACTCACCCTGCTGGTGTACATCTGTGGTTTTGTGGGCTTGGAGCCTCACTTGCAAAGGCCTGTTGTGCCATTCAGTAAGAAAGTCAGGACGCACAGGAACCAGAGCCTCGCTGGCTGGCAGGAAAGTGAGGTTCCCATGGGTTTGCATAACACCAGTGATAAACAATGCTGGCAGGCACCCAGCTCCTAGAGCAACACACTCATTGTGTAAGCTGTGTGGGTGGCAGTGGTAGCTGTGTGAAGCCACAGCTGCTGTGTGCATGCGTGCTGTGCTCTCCACTACCAGGTCTAAGTCACCCTTGAAACCATCTTAGGCTACCAAAGGGACAAAGACTCAGAGCATGGTATAGCCCTCCTAAGTCATTGCCATCAGCTTAGATCCTACAACCTGTAAAGAAGGAGGGAGAGTCTGAGATAGGAGCCAGCTGGCACCTGGCTTGGTGGTTACTTAACATTTTGAGCATCAGAGACCATATTATTCTCCTAGGTCAATGCTTTGGGTAGACTTTAATCTGATTTTCAAGATGAGATTGCAAGCCCACGTTGGGATTTGGAAACAGAGACTTATCTCTGTGGCTATGGTTGGTTCCCTACACTGAATGTGTTATGTCCATCTTGCTGCAGGAGATCGGTTTAAAGTGAAGTGGTGGATGAGACCCCAAGCTGCCATCCAGTGTATCCACTAGCCTTGGGATAGCAGGTTTGCAGAGAAACCCTGCTGGCTGTGATGTTTATCATCAGAACAGAGCTGGTCCGAAGGCTTCTGAAGTCGTGTGTACCTGTGCTTACAACAAAGGTCACTACGTCAGAGCTTCAGCGAAATAACATGGAGAGTGCTTAGAACAGCGATGTCAGTGCTGTCGACACTCAGCGTTCTAGTGTCTGGTGACAGCAATGATACAAGAGAGCGCCAGGGTTAGGCCATCCTGAAAGTGCCCAAAGCTGAAACACAGGGCACTGTGCCATGACCTAAAGGCAAACGTCTTGTCACTGCTTGAATAAAAAATTTAAATCCAGTCTGACACAATGTGAACCTTAAGTCTCAATGCTCTGTTGCTTAATTGAATCAAATAGATCTAGATTGTGACCTCCTATCCATTGGGATTGATGTTACCAACTCAGTGTTTCCTACTACAATTTCTTTGGCTGCTTATTCCTCTTTTAGTAGAATATTAAAGATGTCTGTTTTGGATTACGTTTCCCATATTTTGTTCTCTTGGAGAGCTTGATACAGTCTGACCTCAGTGTTTCCTACCTGGTGGAGAGAGGTTTAATTCTTTGCCTCTTATCACATGGGCCACTGTCCTCCATTTCCAGCCATCTCATCTCCCTCCCCATTGTTTGTTTTTTTATTTTTATTTTTTTAAATTTTATTTAAAGAGGAAAAAAGCAAAACAGAAAAAGGGATAGAAACAATACAGAATTTCAGAAAAAAAATAAGCAGTAAGAAATCACTAGTTGATAAATTACATATTGTCGCCTTAGACATAGTTGTTCAAGTTACAAAATTAAAGCATACAAAGTGGACATTCAAACAGTGAGACTGCAAAGAAGTTCAATGACCCAGTAACAACTTAGCAACATGGTTATCAATCCTACACACTTAAACATACATGCAGCCATATCCTCTAGAGCACTTTCTTTTCTTCCTTTTACTTTTTAAGTAAATTATCTGTTTCAGGTTGCTCAGTAGCTTACTGACTTGTTTTGTTGTTGTTATTTACTTTTTAATTACCTTATATAATTCTGTTGCCTTGTTTTTGAGTTTCTCCTCATCCATGCTCCATGGATCAGCTTTGGTGGAGTTGAGAGTTTTTTGGAGGCTTTGTTATCTACTTTTTTGTTGTTGTTGAAGGTAGCAAAATACAGCAGAACAAGACAGAACAAACCCATGGGACCACAGTGCAGTGAAACTAGCACAGAACCTCATAGCAGGTCACCAGGACACCAGCAATAGGCACAATAGTACATCCTATTTTGTTCACATTAGCTGTTCTTTCAATCAGGTAGAGCAAAATGGAAGGAAATATTGAACTTATAAAAACAGAATATTGAATAGAGCAGTACCATTAATCAAAACTGAGCAAAACAGTGATAAAAATATAAATATTTGCCTTCAAAGAGATGATAGAAGGAAATCCCCCTTACTTGCCACGCTGCATACATTCATCCTCCCAAGAGATACTCAGACCGCCGGTGCGGACTTGCTAACAGTGGGTGCGGGGGGGAGAGAATGGATGGATGTCTGATCCTTAGCCCACAAACCGGCAGGCCCTCAGCTGCTTACCAGGGTGGCGAGTAGGCTGCCTGTTCCCCCAGCACCCAAAGTTCCAACATGATGCAGAGCTCAGAAATCGCTGATAGTTCTCGCCCTGGTGCGCTCTCCCTCCCCATTGTTTGTCACTTTGAATGAAAGAAAAGTATCTTCCAGGACCAAATCTTGCTTTGAACCTAGGGTACAAAACCCCCAAGAAAATGTACTAGGGAGGCATTGCACAGGCAAGAGAGAATTGGTTTGGCTGCCTGCCTTATTGTCATCTGGTTCAACCTGATTTCCTGCAGGCTGGGGGAAGAGGGCTGGTCCGTGTTTATTTTATTGCAGTCTATTCTTTCTCTTCAGGGTGTTTCTCCCTAGTCCCAAAGATCATGACTGTGCTTCTCTGCACACCTGGGCTCTCATGTGAGACCCCAACTCAGCATGCTGCAGGGATAAAAGGGGAGTACCAGGAAGGTGCTCCCCTTTTATCCCTGCCACAAGGCCTCTGCCATGCAAGCCATACCTCCAGCAGCATGCCGAGCAGGGCCTTCTATTCAGTGGGCGTATGTTTGGACATCCAGGTTACTCTGAAGTTACTATCTACAGGGACAAAAAACTGGACATTTCCATACATCTGATCTTACAGACAGCCCTATGATGCTGATCTATAGAGCCTTTTGTGGCTGAAGGTTTGATATTTGTACAGTATTTGACTGAATTTATTGAGCTGTTAGCCACCCTGGCACTTTTAGCTTGGCTGGTTCAAGGTCTCTGGGTTCTCCTCAGAATTCGTTGAATCTGCCTGTTCAGCATGGATTGATCTATTCAGCAATCAGGGAGAGAGGGCCTTGGAAAGCCCAGGGCAATGATGGAAAACTAATTTTCAACCTGTCAGATGTGTGCATGGTCAAATTCTCTTGCTGTTTTGGTTTGAGGCTGAGTGAAACAATCGCTGGAAAGTTTCCTTCTAGATAAAAAAAATTGTATGATTCTAGGATTTGGGAAATGCCATGCTTCCTATTTTGTTCTGGAAGTAAGACCATGGCTTTTGAGTTCAATCTGGGTTAAAATCCAGTATAGTTTTTTTTCTGGTTTTATGGCTCTGGGATTTTGGTCCCTCGACTTTCAACAGGAGATAATGATGTGCATCTTGCAAAGCTCTTGTAGGAACAGCACTTGGGTACAAAGAGGCTCTTGTGCAGCCCTAGCACTTGGCTGGCACTGAGAGAGTGCAAGCCCTGCTCTAGCTGGGCATCCGTGTGGCATTTCACCTGGTGTCCTGTAGAAGTGGGGCAGGGAGTCTGCTGGGCAAAGAGACAAGGGCAACTTGAGAGAAAATGAAGGGATCATACTCAGCAGCCCCTTTCATCAGAGCGAGCCACTTTCTCCCTTGTGCACTCCAGGGTTGCTGCTGGGTAATTAGTGTCCCCGAGCCAAGGCCAGCACACAGTGAGAGCCTTTGTTTCAGGCCTGTAATTTCAATGCAGGATGGAAGAAGCAAAACCCCAGTTCACATCACTCACATCTGATTCTGTGGACTGGCTGAGGAAGAGCCTGCCTGGTGGCTGAGCAGTGGAGGTGAACAGGGTGGTCCAGGCAGTGTGAGGGCCCAGAGGACCCTGAGATCCAGAAGGACAGTGTTTGCCTCTAGGAGGCAGGTGCTGGCCAGTTCAGCATGGCTGAACTGTGACAAGCCTTTGTCCCTGCTGATGTGATCCTTCCAGAGAAATGCCTAGGAAGCCTGTCCTAGAAGAGACCCAGGAGAAGCGCTTTCTGGGTTCTCCTCAACCCTTGGCTGTCTGATGTCTTTCAATGTGAACGCCTTGAGAATTACTGAATGAAATTCTGCAACACCGAAAAATTATTTGTTTTATTAACGGTGGGAGGTGCAGAGCTGATTATTGATAGACACGTAAGTACTTGCAAAGTGGAGGAATTGGGCAGCAAAAGAGAGTTCTATTCAAGAGAGCAGCATATGAGAAAGAGCTTTGGACAAGATGAGTTGTATGGGGACAGTGTTCCAATATGACCAGATTAGAGATTGCAAAGGAAGGAGGGAGGAGGGAAGAAGGAGGAGGGAAGAGGGAGATCATTTTCAACCAGTATTCTGGGCCACATGGATGCAGTAGACACAAAGCCATAGCATCCTTCTTTTCTGGTGAGGGAAGAATGTGGCAGTGTCTAAGGGGGTTTCCTCTGGTGACTTTCATGCAGCCCCTGGTACATTTAGATGGTGGAATAAAACAAATCTGATACTTCTCTCACCTTGCCCTGGGTGGTTCTCGATCCAGTCTTCCCAATCCCTTCTAAATGAAGAGTATATATATATATATATATATATATATATATATATATATATAATGTTATATACTTTGCCTATTTTCTTGAGTGGGGAGCCATATGAAGGAAAGTAGCATTTATTGGTGCTTTTCATTCTGGGACAGGGTCTTGCTATGTAGTTCAATCTGGACTTGAACTCAGTAGGCAGCCCAGGATAGCCTCGAAATCATGGCAATCTTCCTGTCTCAGCCTCCTGAGTGCTAGAATCATAGGTCTGCATCAGCAAACCTGGTTTATGGGTGCATTTTCATGTGTAAAAACTATAGTTTTTTTGTTTATTTTTATTACTTCATGGGCAAAGGCTACTGTTACTACTCCTGTGTCCTAGGGGCAGGTGGTGACACAGTTCATATCAGTGGGATTCTTACAGATTTCTGGAGCGAGTAGAAAGCATATCCAAGGCTCTGACAATTCTGGGCTGCTAAAGAGTGATGGATAGAAAAGAGGGACTTTCGTTTAGCAAAGTATCAAGCCTTTGTCCCTGGAAATGTAGGCAGTGGGTGGAAAACTAGTTTGTCTTGTGTCTGCTTTGCGTGGAGGTGACCATCAAGCTCGGGGCTGAAGGCTCCTGCACCCAGTGAGTCCCAGAACACAGAGAGGTGGGAAGAAGCGAGAGGAATCTCTAGGAGACATGGGTACATGAGAGGACTAAAGGGTGAGGCAGAAGCTTGGACCCACAGTGAAGGCAGTGGGAAGCTGCCATGGTAGCCCAGCCCTGAGGCTACTGCAAACAGAGAAGCTAAACGTCTGGATTTTTGGCTTTTTCGTTGCTTCTTGATGCCCCAGACCATCAGTATGACCTGCTTCCTGCACAACACTTCCTGCAGTGGTTTGCAAGGGTGGTTGCCTGGATTGCAGAGTCTGTGTGATTACAGGGCTGGTGAAGGGGGCAGACGAGTGAAGTCAAAGTTTGGACAGAATTGAAATTTGCAGTCAAGGTGACCAGGAGGACAGACACAGGTTCTGGGCATGTCAGGGTGGATGTGAGTCTTTGCCAGGGTACTAGCCTGTACTTGAGCCAATTTTATTTAGATCTCATGAGGCAGCGTGACCTCAGCTGACATCCACTTAGGTTTCAGTCATACTGCTTCAGTTAACGTGACCTGCTTTTTACAGAGGATTTGCCTGGTGACGCAAGTGGTGTTGGGGGTTGGGGTTGCCCCGTGTTCATGCCAGTGAAGGGGAGGACCAGGACCCTGAGAGACTACAACCACCCTGTCAAGGGCTTTACTGCGCCAGGGGCCAGCAAGCTTGTTGTAAGAGTCTCAAGCATTGCTGATCCCTCTGTCTCTGTCACAACTCTGCGGTTCTATTGCGTTTTCTATGACTCCCATCCTATAGCATTCAGTTATTTATCAGATGTTTGTAAGTGAATGGAAAGGCCACACTGCAGGTTTTGGAGAGGACAGGGCAATGTAAGCATGGATGAGACAAAGGAGGGTGGTCCTGGCCTTTTCCTCTGAGAGCCATTTGCTGAAAGTTACGTATAATTCTTTTCAGACAAACTAGCACAACTGGTCCTAGTTCCTTTTAGTCTGATAAAGCCCAAATGAAGCATCTCTTTCCTTGAACAAATCACATCGCCCTCTTAATCTCTCATGGCATGTGTATGTGTGTGTGTGTGTTGATGAACAGTCATCTGTAAGGCCTCTTGTGACACTGAAATGCTCACGTTCCATAGAAATCCTCCCAGTTTTTAGGGCAAGTATTGCCTTGTTCACCTTTCCTTGTCCCTTACTCTCTTGCCTTCTCTCAAAGCAATGAACATTCACTCCCTTTTTTCTGCTACTGTATTTTAGGGCTGGTAGAATAATTGCACTCAAAAGCTTCCCAGGAAAAAGAAAAAAAAAGCAGCTGGAATATCTAGGGTGAGAAGACAAGCTAGCAAGAGGTGCAGGGGTGTGTAGCTGTTAATCTCTGTGTTGAGTTGTAAAAGCTGTGTGTGTCAACCATTTCCTGATAGCCTGGATTTTTCTGTCTGCCTGTGTCTGTGTGTGTGCATGCACACGCATGTGTGTGAGTTTGAGAGGCAAACGTGATACTCTTGTGTTTCCTTTATTTTACTTTCTAAGAAAACATAAGAAGAATTCATTTTCTTTGGGATTAAGGAAATCTCTTCTTTTTTGTTGGCAACATGAGGTTTTAGCAGATCTCTGATCTTGTGCTGAATAAAAATACAGCACTACAATGGTGCATGGAGGCGGGGGCTTGAACCCAATTTGGATTACCAGGAGCAGCCGCGAGCCTTGTGACACAGATAGCGCCAGTCTTTGGAGCTGGGGGAAAGATCTCTGGGACCCAGGTTATTGTTCTACCTTATCTGAGGCTGGTTACTGAAAGGCTGAGCCTCACAATCTGATGCGCTGAGTGACGGGTCTGTATCAAGCTGTCAGCCCAGTGTCCGCTGCGTGCTACTGGGGAAGAGTTAGGAGAGACCCTGGGCTGGAAGCTCGGGAGAATCGAGATGCTGGCTAAGCCATCCACCTTCTGGCAGCCTCAACTCTTACCTCCATAAACCTGGGTCACTCACATCTGTGTTGCAGGTCTTACCAGCCTCGAGGTACAGACCCCAGTGAGGTGACACATTTTGGAGGCTGCTAGCCTGTCTCTGAGTCACTGCAGGACCTCAGTGCTACCCTCTGCCCTGGCGATCATGATCACGGAGCTCCTTTCCAGTCGTTATTTCCCAGTGGTGATTTACGTGTCTGCTGACACAGGTCCACATGTGTTTTCCCACTCCTGCCCTGTTGCCTGGCTTTGTCACCTGTGTAAAGCAGCCCTGCCACTTCCCAGAGTTCCACAGAGTCAATCACACAAAAGCTAGGCAAGCTCCACTATTCTTCCCCCAACTCCCGTGACTCCAACCTGGGTGCCAGGGACAGAATCGTGCCGTGCTCTGCATTTCCTTAGACGTCCCCAAATACTGTGCAAAACTCTCCCATTTTCAGTCAAACAGAAGAGGTCCTAGCTCCTCACCCAAAGATGCTAGGATGCTGCCGGTCCCACCCTTGCCACCTCAGCCCAAAGCCGGCTCTGCTTCTCTGCTATGCAGTGTTGCCATGCATCACAGGGCTTACGTGAATGACACAAAGTGACATTTGATAATGAGGGAGCCCACAACTCTTGAGTGCTTGCTATTTGCCAAGTGTGTGCCAAGCATGTCTTGTACCTTGTCTCCGGGACTCCGAAGAGCAACGTGTTTTCAGAAAGAGCCTCAGGGAAGAGAAGGAATGTAGAGCAGATTGAAGGGCAGACGACCTGATTCCAGCTGCATTCTAAAGCTTCATGCTACATATGCAGCGGCTCCCCAGAGACTGGGGCATGTGTAGCTCTGCAGCGCTGTCAGTCCTAGCTGACATCTGATGCTGTCGCCTCAAGCTGCTCCCAGCTGTCTTAGAGATGGTCACAGGGACTGGGAGAGAGGTGGAAGAGAAGAACAAAAGCGCAGAAAGGGTGGTCCAGGCGCACAGTCCCAACACACAATGCTTCAATTTCTGACTTATGCTCAACTTGACAATGGTGGGAGAGTGATACCCATGCATAGAATTTGTACTTTGAAGGTTGAATTTTGATCTCCTTCTGGGTTAGGAATACACGGTCTCGTGCATCTTTTGAGCTGCAGCTCCACTCCATGCCATCACGAGGGGAAGCAGCTGAGACTGAGCACACTGTGTCCTGAGCTAGAATCTCGGCAGCCTTGATGTGGCCAATGTATTTTCAACCCACAATAGTCTCAGCTTGTAATGAATTTATCAGGATGTGACCCCATCACAAGTGGAGGAATGTTTCTTCTGCCAGTTCCCAGGAAAAGCTATGGGTCAGCTGAAGTTTCAAATGGGGACTTTGAGGGCAGAGGGGGTTTCATGAGAAGAGGTGGAGAAAGGGAAGTTGAAGCAGGGGACCCAATGGTATTCATCTCTGAAAGCCAGCATTTCTCAGATGTTGCAATTTTCTCGTGTCGGAATTATTTAGTATGACAGCTGAAGATTGTTTGGGAGTGTTAGTTTAAAAGCAACCTGCTTATACCCAGCATTCAGAAAGCTGAGGCAGGAGGGTCAGCATGAGTTTGAAAATAGCCTGGATAACAGTGAGTTCGAGGCCAGGCTAAACTACATGGTGAGACCCTGTCTAAAAACCAAAATAACAAACAAACAAACAAAACAACCACAATCACCACAACAAAACAAAACCTAACAGATTATAATGATCAAATGTCCCCTCTGGGGACATTGTGAGGATCAGAGGGCCACAATGGTGAGGCCAGTTCATTCCTGAGTGTCCTGTTTAAGATGTCTCTATTTTCTTCATTTCTAGCTCTGCCTTATTTCTTAAAAGCTTAGTGAAATCTTAGACTACTGCTTGTTCTGAGATCTTGATGACTCCCTACAAAATATCAAACTTTCTTGGCCAACAACAAAAAGCATGCAGATGTTGGCCCAAACTACCCTATCACCTCCGTTTCCTATTTCTTTTCTGCACAATCACTACCTGGCAAAGGAGACCTAACTGTTGCCCTCCCAATACTCCCTTAATGTTTTTTCTTTTGCCTCTGTGTCTCATGTCCCTCCTATGTGGAGCGTGGTTATAGAGATGATCATATGTGATAATCCATGGAGGTGCTCAGACAGCAGCTGGCATGTGACGAATGCTCCCCATGAGTTAAAAGTGAGTTTCAGTGGCTCCACAGCTTTTTCTTAAAGAGAATGTTGTTATAGTTGATATCCAGACTGACCCCCAAAGGCCTCAGTCAATCGTAGGTGGGGCTTTGGAAGCAAACTGGACTGTGGGGATGCCGTAGCTGGCTTGCTGTTAAGAGCAGGGATCAGGTTGGAAGAGACCCCCTTGAGGGGTGTGACCTGGGTGGGTGCCTCTCCCTCTCCAGCCTCATTGGTCTCTTTCTGTTTCCTCACCACAGTGACATGACAGCTTCCCTCCTCCCAGGCCCTTCTGCATGCCATTTTTGTGGCTAATCCTGCTGAAATGTGAGCCTCTCCTCCTTCAAGTTTTAGGTGTCAGGTTCTTTGTTTACCAATGGGAAATGTGTCTCAGACACATACATCCCAGACTTCCATGCTTATGGAAGATGTGCAATAGGTACAAGTCTATTTCCCTCAATGGGTAGATGGAGACTGTGCAGATGCATCTCCTGCAGAAATCCCAGAGAAGTCACTTGACAACTCAGCTCATTTCATCAGTGTTTATTCTGTGTCTTCCGGCTCAGTGCAGCAGCCATCTTTTTTCCTAGTCATATGATCTTTCTGTGCCTCAGGGACTCTCGGGCAGCTTCCATTCAGCATCTAGTGAGGCTTATAGGTGAGATTGTTTCCAAATTTGTGAATGAACTTTCCATTATCATGGAATTTATCCTTTTGATTCAGGAGTCTGGTGGGTTTTGATGTTCAAGACTGAGTTGTAGAATCAGTATTTGCCTCCAGGAATATCTTTGTATTCTTTTAGGAGAAATTAATCCTGTATGTTATGCAACCAAACAGAAGAATTATAAACTTCTGTTTGTGTGTATCTTGTAAATCAGTCTCCTGATATCTCATTTGTAATATTAATTTTTATGTTTTGGAAATATTGTAACATTGTAAAAATGAAAATAAAAATAAAAAAATATCCCATACCACTACTCTACACAAACTGACAGTTTTTGAATTTCTCTGGTTCATTTCTTTTAATATGTGTATATCATTTTTTGCATAGCAGAATAGAACTGATAATAGTAATTCTAATAAAAACTAAAATCATTATTTATAAGCCCTAAATACTTGCTAAAAAAAAGTATGTCACATGTCTTTGAACTCCCGATCAATCTTTTGAGGTATTTATATATTAACATTCCCATTTTAAAGATGAGGAAATTAAGCATAGACCATTCCTAACTTATGATGGTTCAGTTTACAATTTTTCAACTTTATGACAGTCTGAAAGCAAAGCTATACTATCATTGTGTTTTTTCTTTTCAGTACAATGTTAAACAAATTATAGGAGGCAGTTAACACCTTATCATAAAATAGGCTTTGTGTTAAATAAATTTTGCACAACTGTGGGCTATAATAAGTGTTCTGAGTGTGTACGAGGCAGGCTACACTAAGCTAGGCTGTTCAGTTGGCTAAGTTTATTACCTGTATGTATTTACTTATTTTTTGGTTTTTGAGACAGGATCTTGCTGTGTAATAAAGGTTTAGCTTCAATTCACTATGCAGTCCAGGCTGTCCTTGAACTCCTGGCAATCCTCCTGTCTCAGTCTCCCAAGTGCTGGGATTACAGGCATGTGCCACCATGCCTGGCATTACATGCATGCATTTTTGACTGAAGACCTCTTCAACTTTTGGTAGGCTTATTAAGATGTCACCCTTCATAAGCTGAGGGGCATCTGTACTGGGGAGGTTGACAAATTCCAACTCCCACATTTGATGCGTAGTGGAGCTGTCATTTGTGTCCTTCTGCACTGAATTGAACAGGGTAGTCTAGGGTCAGAAGCAGCAGTGAAATGATTGATGGCTCAGACCTGACCTGGGCAAGTGGTCCTGGGACCCTTGAGTGCCCTCCTGTCTCCTGCTGCACTCACTTCCTGTCTGCTGACCCCACACTGTGCAGAATGGGCTGCATTGGTGCAGAGGCCTGGAACTCTGGTGTTGCCTGAACCAGAAAAAACAGACAGTCCTGGAAGGTCAGATCATCTCCTATGAAGACGTACAAGCATTTGCCACAAATGTTTGCAAGATGCCAATATCAGTTTGAAGATGGAGTGCTTTGGCCATGCAGCATGCAGCCAGGATAACAGTGTGAGCCTGTCCTTGCCCCAGTCATCCAAACACAAGCCATCCATGTGTGCAGATGGGGTTTCAGGCAGCGTTGCCATGAGTCAGTAAGTGAAGGCACACAGAGGTCCAGGGAGTGAGGTTTCAGGGCCACCCGGGGGGTCCAGAAGCAGAGCAAGGCTGGATGGAGCTCAGCAGCCAGGCAGATGGAAGCCAACAGCTGGTTACTGCCCAGTGGGTCCTTAAGACTTGTGTATGGCACTTCTTAGGGCCTCGGAAAATGCTCACTGGTTGGATGGATGAATGAAAACTGCTTATATCAAGCAGCCAGAAAGGACTAAAATAAGACATTTCAGTGTCTTTCACTTCAGGTTCCCAATGGAAAGTTAACTGTGTGCAAGTGAGTGTACAGGAGAGTGTAAGGCTGTGTGTGACAAAGCCATGTGAATGTGTATATACCCATATGTACATATATGAGTGTGTGTGTATCTGAGTGTGAGTGACAAGCATGCAAGTGTGTGTGCCAGTGTGTAAATGTGGTGGGAGTGAGTACTGACAAGACAGCAATGCTGCAGTTACTTTTGTCACACCCGCTAGACGAGGAAGGGTGACAATTGTTTTGCTCTTAATGTTCTCTCCAATGCTATGAGGTCGATCTTATCATGTGATTTATCAGAGGTGGGTAGAAGAGTCAGAGAGACTGAGTTCCTTGTCTAAGTTCATTCTGGTGGTGGCAGAGCTGGGCTTTGACTGTGCTTGGCCCCTGAAGCAGGTGCCCATCTCACCATGTCATGCCGACTAGCTCATCGATGTTACTTAGGGGTCAGCAGGGTGTTGGCAGAGGACAAAGTTGAAATCTCAAACCCATGCTTGAATGTTTCTGAGAAAATCCAAATCTGGCCCATGGGAAGGACACTTTCCCACCTATATGTCAGTGCTGTAAAGGATGGACATTTCCACCAGTATGCAGGTCTCTGGACCCGGCTTTCCATGGGAACAGGCTGCAGAGCTGGGCCAGATGGACACCGCTACAGAAAGCATTCTGTACTGACTTCCCTTCTCCAGATTCCTTCCGGTGAGTCTCCGAGTGGAAGGTTCCCAACCTAGAGAAAGGATCCAGGCCAAGTGAGTGAAAAAAGGCACTGTTTCCAAAGCATAAAGAAAACCCGTTACCCTTTTACTTTTAAAATCCCAGTATCCATGACAACTAGACAGAGTGAAGAAAATGGCTGTCCCTCCCCTCTGCATTGTTCAACTTTTCAGTTACTGCAGCAGCTGAATATACTGGGCCCAGCCAGATTCTAGGGGTGCTTTCTTCTTTCTCCATCCCGCTTTATTGCAGGCCTCCTCAGTGCCAACCCGGCTTTGTCTTTTGCTGGAGACGTCTGTGAGAAAGAGGATGGGCAAAGTGTCAGACTCTTGGTGCTTTTGAAAAGCCTTTGAGATGGGAGAAATTGGTGGAACAAAGGCAGGGGAACAAAAAACTCTGGATGGCTCTCCCCTGCCTCTGAGGAACTTTATCATCTTAAAGCTTGGGACTTAGAGAGTCTGACTTGGCCTTTCCCAGGGATGGTTTGGCAGGGATTCAGAAAGAGGGGTCTAGGACTACAATCTCAGCAGAGACAATTTCCCAGAGACACAGCCTGGCTGGCTTAGGTTGGGGTCTCTCCTTCTCTTTTTTCCTTCTTCTCTTCCTTCCTTCCTTCCCTCCCTCCTTCTTTCTTTCCCTCCTTCCCATCCTTTTCTTCCTCTTTATCCTCCTCCTCTCTCCCTTCTTTCTTTCCCTCCCTCCCACCTTCCTTTCACCTTTTCCTCTCTTGCATATTTCTGGTTAATATCTTCCTACTTGAAAAAAAACCTCAACAATTAGACCGAGCTTCAAAAACAATTAGACTGAGCAACCAATTCCTTTTAATAATTTGTCTCAAGGAAATAATCTGATATTTACACAAAGCTTTATCTCCTGGGTGATTTATCACAGTATCGTGAAATAAAAGAAATTACTGATGTGACTACAAATAAGATTGCCCAGTACATTATGCCTTGTTTGGCAGAATGGTGATTTTTTTATTCAATTCTTCTATAGCTGCCTATCGGACCCACACTGGGTCTCGGAGGTCAATGGCCAAACAGATATGGTCCCTGCCCAGGTGCAGTGCAGGGCTATAGTTAGATAATGCAGGTGTGAGTGCAAATCACAGTTTGCTCAGCCACTTCTGGGGACTGGGGAAGATTTCTCTAAAATTAATAACCTCAAACTGGGGTCTGAAAGATGAGCTGGAGACACAGGACAAATGCTTGGTATGGGGAAAGGGACAGGCGAGGCAGAGGAGATGCCATGGTCCCAGTGAAGGCCCAAGCTGGGGAAAGCATGGGTTGTCTAGGAAAAAAGAAGGGGTGGGCAGCTGTGGGGCTGGAAAGGCAGCAGGCCCAGCCGGGCCCTCTGAAATCTTTATTCTAAGAGCAGTGGGCAACTTCGGTGTGGCCGGAGCTGGGGCACAGGGTCTGAGGGTGGCGAACGTGTGTGACAGTGTCAGAGCTGCAGAAAGAGCGCTCAGACTGCGTCTGCTCAGGCGCAGAAGTATGGCAGCAGCGGGACACCGTAGAAATACCTCCTTCCGGGTACCTCTGGAATCTGTCCTCTTTGGTGCTCAGCTTCCACTGAGTAGCCAAAGTTGACGGGATGTGGCAGAGACCTGGGGACTGCAGGAGGTGAGCAGAAGAGGGCGGGACGGTCAAGGACTGTGTGTTAGCCTCCTAGGCTCCCACCACAAGACGCCACACCCCGGGTGTCCTAAATCACCTGGAATTTATTTTCTGGAAGTTCTGGAGCTGCCGTCAGTGAGTGAGGCTGGTGTCTCCTGAGGGCCGTGAGGGGGAGTCGGCTCCCTGGCCCCCTCTGAGTTTCTACTGCTTCGCTGGTCATCTTAGGGCGCTTTTGCTAGTTGGCTCTCGCATTCACACTTTTCCTTGTGTCGTGTGCCTGTGTTCACAGTCCCCTCTTTACACCTGCCATAGTGGATTAACCACCCCACCCCATCCCACCCCCGCCGATATCACCTCCTCTTAATTTGAGTACTGGGAGTTAGGATATCGGTAAATATCTTTCTCAAGTCCACAAAATCCAACCTGTCACAGGCCACTTCTGCCACATCCACTCGATGGGTGGTGGTTCTCTCCTGTGGGGTTGAAACTACAATGTTGGGTGAAAACCACGTTTCAAGGAGAAGATTTTTATTTCACCCTGGATCTGTTGAGTTCAATGTACCATTAAGTTACTCATCAATTCTCAGATGTTTATTAAGTGGCACCATGTGGCAGGCACCAAGCTGAGTACTGAGGATATAAATATGAACCAGTCAAGCATGGCTTCTACCCTCCAGGAGCTCAGAATCTAGAATCTGAAATGTCAATAGGCAGCAAGTTGCAGGTGTAATGTGCTATGGGTGACAGGTAATTTGAGAGTATTTGATCTTGTAAGAGGTTAAGAAATGGTTCCCTGAAGATGTGACACTGAGATAATTAGAAGAGGGAGGGGAGAAAGAGAGAAAAACATTCTGCACTGGGAAAACAGTCTATGCAAAGGTCCTGTGGTGATCACGAGCAGAAAGAGCATGAGGAACAGAAAATCAGGTAGCATGGCTGGGTTGCAGACAGCATGAAGCAGCTCCAGAGATGAGCTTGGGGAGGTGGCATCAATCAGGTTGTGTGGGAAAAATGGGAAGCACTGGAGGATCTAAACCCTGGGGCAGCATGGTTTAGATTATGAAAAGGATCTTTCTGACTATGGCTTGTGGAATGGACAGAATGAGGGCAGAATGACTGAGGGCAAAACAGGAGGAGACTTTAAAGAAGGTCCTTGTGAGAGACAAGGAGGTGGTGGTGGTGGAGAGGGATGGAAGGCATCAGGTTCCAGACGTACCCAGAAGGAAATCTGAATGGCCTCTGTGATTGGCTGGACATGGGGTGGGAGAGAGGGCAGTGTGGGTGTGACTCTGGGTCTCTTGCACCTACTCATGCATGGCAAAGACTGGATGGGCAATGGCTTGGGGGGAAAGTTACGGTTTGTTTGGAAATGGAGGCTCCTATGCGCAGTAGAGCAGTTCAGGAGAAGCAGGTGGGAGGCTGCTGCTGTTCCATCCCAAGCTTAGGGGAGATGCCTGCCAAGTCGGGGAGATGGACTGCAGAGCAGGTTTGGGGGCCATGCTGAGCTGGTATGGGTCTAGCTGTGTGGAGGTTTGCAGACTCAGTGTCAGGGAAGAGGAAGTAGCTGCTTCCTGATGATTCTCTCTCTCTCTGTCTCTGTCTCTCTGTCTCTGTCTCTCTGTCTTTCTCTCTCTCTCTCTCTGAAAGAGAGAGGTTGTCTACTTTCAGTGAAAAATGAGAAAAAAAAAAATGCGTGAGTTTGGTGGAGACCAGGCAGGGTAAGTTTGAAAATGATGTAGGAGAATAAGAGCATTTGTTGTTAGAAATACTTTAAGTGAGAAGATTTTATATATATATATATATATATATATATATATATATATATGCATGTAAATATATACAAGGTGGATAGATAACTCTACTACTAACTGCTGTCAGTTCATCAAAAAGAACAGTTTGTGTTTTCATTGTCTGATTGTTTGATCATTTTTTTAGACCTAAATCTTGCAATCTGAACTGCTTTCAAGATAACAATATGCAATATATTAACTAGTGTTAATTTCATATTTCTTTGAAATTTTGTACTGGTTTTATTTTTTGCTTTGTTTTTAAAATTAAAAAAAGAAATTTTTAAATGGATCCAATAAATTATTAAAGGTAATGGCCAGTGAAGCAATATTGTGATCCCTGGTAACTGGAACAGTTTAACTGGGAGCAGGGATCTGTTATTTTGGCTGGGGAGGGATGTGAAGTGTGGAACTGAAAGTAATCTCATTTTGTATGAGGCAGAAATTCCCTTGGCTTATTTGGGTAAGGGAAATCCAGAAGACAGACATGAAACTAGATAAGGGATGGAACTTGCTGAATGCACTGGGCTGTTTGCACAGGGATACCTCACTTGTTTTCAGTGCAACTTTATGCAGATGGAACCCATTTTACAGATGAGGAAACTGATCCACATAAAGGTGGTCAAGCCAAGATAGACCCAGGCAGCCTGGCTCTGTGGACTAAGCCACTGCATGCTGTGTCCTTTGCAATCTAATAACCGGAAGACAAGGAACAGCAGGGACTTGGCCAGAGAATGAAAATGGCTAGAGAATTTCTGAATGGCGCCTGAGAACACAGGGTGTCTGAGGTTCTAGGGTGGAGAGCACAGTGCCCGGTACATGGTTCACCAAAATTTGTCTCCTTTGATTTTTTTGGAACTATGGTAAACTGTAGGAAATGTGTTTTCCTTAAAAAGGTCCCTCCAGTTCATGGAAAACTACAGCTGGACATGGGAGAAGAAATCTTTCTCCTCTCAATCCCAAAAGGTCTGGAACAAGGCTGGAGCCCGGTGGGCATTGCTTTTCCACAGAGCTCACTGCGGGACCCCCTGCCCATTTCTCCTTGACTGCCCCGTTCAGCCCTGCCCTGTGAAGCATGGGTGTTTGCACAGTGAAGAGCAGGCATACCTGTGACCCTGCTGCCCACAAGCACACAGGATTCCAGCGGGCCCACGGCCTTGCGCAGAGCCCATCTGGCACAGCCCACAGGTATGCAGTGGGAAGCTGGGGGCCAGCTTGGCTCACAGGCAGCCGGAAGGTCCAGCCATCTGTCCTCTCAGTGTCACCTTCTCCCCACCCTCTTGGTTGTGGTCCGGTGTGGTTAGGGCAGCCAGAAGGTGGGATGCAGCCGCCTCTCCCCTACCTGTCCCCTGAGGTATGGTGCTGCTCCCCTTCACCTTTCTGACCCGACGTGTGGGTGCTCTGCTCCTGGGTGCAGGGATGATGGTCAGCTCCATCTTCCGGGAGTATACTTCAGAGTGCTTGTGCTCTTTCCAAAACTCACTCAAGCACTTATTACTCTGCGTGGCCATTGCTTGCTTGCTCTTTGTATGAGAAACACTTTCTTCATAATCTGGCTTGTCAGGGAGGTAGGGTTAGTGTCTGAGCCTGGCAGACAGAAGTGATAAACATGACATATTGGAGCTGTGATATATGTGAAGTGCTGGACCTGGGGCTTGGACATGGGGGACCATGAGTGGTGCCTACTCTGCCAGTTCTCATACCTGCAGCTTTGAGCAGAGAAAACAGGGGTAGGTGGGTGGAGGCCGGTAATAGGAGCTGGACAACTTCTCCACATTGGCCAGTGTGCTCCACAACCTGGTGTTTGCCCATCCTACCCTAGCATACAGTCATGTGCTGTTTAACCCTGTTCAGTGGCTCCCCACAGCCTGTAAGACCAAGGGCAGCCTCCCTCCCATGGACCCAAAGGCCAGCTTTGCTCTGGCCCTGCTGAGCTGTCCATCTCCAGAGCTCACTTAGCTCCCACACTCCAAGCACCAGCCACACTGAACAACATGCTCTTCCTTGAGAGTGAATGCGGTGCCCCCGGCTGTAGTGCATCCCCTGCTTGCATGCACTTACTTGGCTTTTTCTTCTGGTCTCCTATCCTCGCTTATCTGGGCTGCACTTATCTATCCCTCCATCTGACAGCCCATTCCTGACCTCACATGCTGGCCTGGCTCCTCTGCTTCCAACTGATCTAGGATTTATGGAAGGTGAGAGGCTATAGAAAGTAGCATTAAGACATCAGAAATATCAGAGTTCTAGTCCTGGCTCTCATGTCATTTATCTTCTTGTCTTGAGCAAGTTATTAATTTCTATGGGCTAAATGTCTTGTGTTCTCCAGTTTACCAGCTCTCCACCATCCCCCACTTATACCCATATCATACCTGTCTGGATATCCACACAAGAGTTCTCTGCCTGGTTCCTGCAGATATCTGACTTAGTCAATCTTACATCTTTTGGTGAAAGCACACCTGTCTATAGGTTAATGGTTACTGAGAGAAAGTTGAGTGGGACACATTAGCTTTTCCACATTTTCGAGCACAAACCCCATCTTCTCCAGAATGAAGTCAGCTTTGAGGTTTTATTCTTTGGCCTGGTGCTAGTCTGCCTCTTAGCTTTACCTGTCAGTGCTCCTGGCCCCCATCAACTGAATTGGTCAGCTTTCCTGTTACTGGGACAAAATACCCAACACTTTTGATTTGAAGGAAGAAGTGTGTCATGATTTATGTTAGTGGCCTCCAAACCTCATGCAATAATCATGGACTTGACCAAGTCTAGTGTTTGTGATTGGTTCATTGTCTAGCGTTCAGATTGGTGGTGTAAGCATTTCACCCCCCCACACCAGGGGTGGAGCCAGGATATGATGTATCAGCAGGAAGAAGGTATCTCTGTCTCTCTTGCTGTTTCATGCTTGCTGTTTGCAGCAGCCATGAATGGATGCCCTCCACACCATGCTGCCTTGGAGCCAATTGAGTATGGACTGAAACTTCCAAGTACGTAAGAAATAAACCTTTCCTTCCCTAACTTTGGGTGTCAGGTATCTTGTCCCAGCAATGAGAAAAGAGTAACTAAGACAAAGTGTTTATTTTAGCTCACAGCTTCAGAGGGTGCAGTCCCTGGTTGGCTGGCTGCAAGGCAGAGACATCATGGTGGAAGGGCCTGACAGAAGAAAGTTGCTTAATTCATGGCATCTGGCAAACATCAGGGAAAGAGACAGGAAGGTGACAAGCACCAAATACAGCCCTCGAGGTTGTACTCCCATGACCCACTTCCTCCAATGAAGCTTCATTTCCAGTTAGTCCATTGAGCCATAAACTTGTCAATGGGCTAACTCATCAATGAAGCCAGTGACTCATAACTCCATCACATCTCTGAATCCAGTCAGGTTGACAATTGAGATGAACAGTCACACTTGTTCCACACCCTTTGCTCTGGTTGAATGCACACAGTTGAGGCTGTCTTGCTTGATCTCATCATCTTCACTGTAATGGCTGGGAAATGGCCAGGTTCACAGTAGTGAGGCCACCACTCACCTCTGCCCCTCCCCAGGTAGATTCAATTCCACACATCTCTTTTTTTTGGCCCACAGGATATTTGAACATTACTTGGCCACATCTACAAACTTAGGATTTTCACATAAAATTCTGGATTTCCAGGTTATCTTAGAAAAATGATGAACATGGTGACACCAGTCTGCATTTCTCTGATGCTCCCAAGATGGGGGGCTGGGGAGCTACAGTTTCTCCCAACTTTCGCCTCTGCCTCCCAGCGGGTTACACCAAACATGAGCTGAACTGGTCCTGCTGCTGATAAATTTGCCCTTGTGTTGGAGGAAGAGAAAAAGCAAAGCAAGGAAGGCATGATTGATAGGGGTCAGGGACGGTAACTAACACAAAGACATTTGATCTGGATGTTGGGAGATGGTGCATGGGAAAAATTCAACACTGTGAATTCAGCATGATTTGGCATCCCTTGGGATGTCCTGATGGTCCAGGGGCTGAAGCTACTGATGGTGCTCTTATCTTCCTCACCCTCACAGCCATCAAATACTGGGACCCACTGAATAACTTCTCCCCAATCAAACCCCTGTCCCTGTCCCCTATTCCACCTCCCTAGTTCAGAACCACATTATCTACACCTGGAGGACTTGTGCTCACTCTTTAAGGACTTGCTGATCTAAGTGTGGCTGTAACACAAGCAGCATGAACACTGGGCTTCCCCTAGACAGGTAGAATCTCAGGCCTGTCTCCAGACCTAGAGACTGGGAATCTGCACATCAGCAAGGTCCCAGGTTACTGGACCACAGTGGATTTTCCTCTAAGGTAGTGCTTCTTGATGCTGCCTGCACATTGCAATCACTCAGGCAGCATTAAAAAAATTCTTTAATTTCTGACCATACCCAGACTGATTATATCAAATCCATAGGGCTTGAACCAGGGATTGGAGGCTAGAAAAACTCACCAGGTGATTTCAGTTTGCAGACAATCAGCACTTTAGGCTGGAGGTTTACAAAATTACCTGCTCATTAGATTTACCTGGTGATTATTTCTTCTTCTTCTTCTTCTTCTTCTTCTTCTTCTTCTTCTTCTTCTTCTTCTTCTTCTTCTTCTTCT